>JAOYNN010237642.1:0-10532 GCA_025770095.1 Goniobranchus kuniei
TTTCCACGCCGACTTTACTTCCGCCAAGTCTAGAAAGACCTAGCTACCCATTTATACTGCTGGGTGAACAGGGCCCCCCGAAAAAAACCACTGCCCGGCTGGGGGTCGAACTCGGGTCACCTCACATGGCAGTCAGCCGCTCTACCAAGAGCTACCGGGCTAATCTGTTGATTAGTTAATGAAATATGTTGTTTTTTTTAAGGCCCAAAACGGCCAGTCCTGAGGGGTTGTTGATCTGAGCGGAGTTCAGTCCCAAGTGAGTTAGTAAACTTAGAGTCCCATAAGCTCCAGAGAATGGTAGCTATTTTTCCTCACCTGCTTGAGAAATCCATTTTGCATCTGTTCTGCAGCTTTTTGGTTATTACTCAGTTCTTCACTGTCTTCCACTATTTTGGCATTAAGGTGAGAAATCTGTCCAGAATGGAAAATTATCACAAAATGATAAGATTTCAGATCATTGATAATTTACTTTTAATTTTCTATGGAGTGCAGGTGGTTGGGTGGGGGGTAGGGGAGAGGGATATTATATTATTTATTTATTTATTTATTTATTTCAGACCAAGGTTGGCTGTGTTCGGTATTTTGTCCATGTAGATATTCCATAGTTGGCTCAGAGCAAATTTCTTATGCTCATTCTAGCAGGCAACTGTTGATATAGAACACTTACACTCTGTGGGTGGGTCCCCAACAGGGTTTTGCAACAAGTCAATAGAGGCAACTAAGCTTGCACCCTCCCTGAGGGGATTCAAAGGTGTTTCTCCAGCAGGGAAAGGAGACAGAGATCCATACATGTCATTAGAGGCAACTAAGGTAGTACCATCCCTGAGTGGGTTCAAAGGAGATTCTCTCACAGGGAAAGAAGACAGACCAAGCTCACTGACAAAGAGGTAACTAAGGTAGCACCCTGCTGAGTGAGTTCAGGGTAGCCTCTCTAGCAGGAAAAGAAGACAGACAAGGTCCACTGACAGCAATCCATGCATGTCACAAAAGAGTGATGAAAATAATACCCTTTTCAATACTTTTATCTCTCATTCATCTAATCTTTCTTTTTTCTTTCATCCTTCCTCTTTCTCCTTTAAGAGCCTCGAGGTCACCCCTAAGGAATATCTTCTTCTTCTTGTTCTTTTTTCCTTCTTCTTCCTCTTCCCATTTTTCTTCTTCCTCTTTCTCTTTCTCTCCCTCTTCTTCTCCCTTGTCTTCTTGTTCTTCTTCCTATGCCACCTCTTCTTCTTCTTATGCCACCCCTTCTCCTTCCTTCAGTTAATATGATAAGAGTGGGGTTGCCACAGCGGACATTTCATTTCCAAATCATCCTGTTCAGAGAACCCTTCTCGCAACCACCTACAGTATTAATTCCATCCATTTAATCTTTTCTTGAAAATCCCTCTTTTCCTTTTACCTGGTAGTGAAATCTCTGACATTCTCTCACATAATCCATTCTTCATCTCTAAACTGGAGATGGAGAAATTATTTTAGCCCCAAACGATGTTTTATACTTTATTACACACATCAATCACACAACAGTTAAGCTACATGACAAAAATCACAAAAAAACAAAGTTAAAAAAAGGAAACAAACCATCTGCCAAAGTTTGACAATCTCACCTGATCTTCCAGATGGGTAATCTTGTCACTCCAGGTGGACTTGACCTCCATCAACTGTTGCCTTGCCTCTGCCAGCTTCTTCTCCGTCTGGTCCCTCTCTGCTTGCAGGGCGCTGGCTCTGTCATCTCCGGACAGGCTGGAATCAGAAATTCTTTGCTGGAGGGTCACAATACGCTCTTTCATCACATCTAATTCATCGTCTTTCTCCTGTAAGGCTTTGCTTGTCTGGGGGTCATGAAAAGAAAAAAGAACAGTGGGATCCACTTAATATGACATTGGATAATATGACATTCTGGCTAATATGACATAATTTCAAAGTCCTGTTTTTCTATTGTTTATCCTTAGTAAGAAACTACCGCTAAATATGACATTTATAGGGCAAAAATAGCCATCAATAAATATATCTGCCAGCCAACATATAGGGCTTACCTAAGTGAAACATTAACACAGCAAGCCTAACACTACACTAAAACATAAATAGGCCTACTGTACGTTTTTTGTGAATTTTATAACATGTACCTGTACCTATACATGTAGTCCATGACTCTTATTCTCTTATCATACCAGCGGTCCCGACAATGTTGTATTAAGTGTATTCTACTGAATATTCTAAAAAAAGAAAAGATCAGTTATTTATTAATTCTTTGCAAATTTAACCCTGATAAGGCATATGTTTTTATCAGAAGTGTATTTAAATGTCAAGGCCTTTGAGATAAGGTCCTCACAAAATCACTGGGAAAAGTTAGCTGGGAAGTTGGGCAGCATGGGGGTTTTTTATGTTGTTTTTTTTTAAAGTTTTTTTGGTACTTTCTGTTCGTTTATTTTTTTTATCCATCATACAAAACCTGAAATTCAGATTAACAGAATCTTGATCTATCTCCAACATTGCATTGTACAAGATTAAGATTGCAACTCTTACCTTGTTCCTCTGCAAATCCGAGTTCCTGATCAAAGTCTTGTGCTCTCCTTCCAAATCAGCCAGTTGGGCTTGTAGTTTTGATATAAGATTTGATTTCTGAAATATAGAATTTTGTGCAGCTGTGATAAAACAGTGTAATAGAATATGATTTAATTTCTAAGACACACATTAAGGCACAGTGTTTTAAACAGTGTGGTGAAGTGTTACTTGAAAGTACATAAATATAAATGACCAGAAGAGGCTCCTGGCTTTGCATTGATAAAAACAACAGCCTAAAATAATGAATCCAATTATATGTAGATCAATACTTTACATATTTATGTTCTGTGGATTTCTATAAATAATGACTTGATCTAATTTCTAAGTATAAACTTAAATCCAATTTTCAAAAACATAACTTCAATACTTTCCTCAATTAGGTGGCTTTTGTTAACTTTGTTTTGTTTCCCCTCCCCAATTCCCCTATCCTGACCCCACACATGCGATGCGTTATAAGGTCTCTCCACCCCCACCCCCTCCCCCCCCCTCTCTCTCTCTTTGAGTGTGTGTGTGTCTGTGTATATGTGTTTTCAATTCTTATAGGGTCTACAGCTAGATCAATAAATTTTATAATCTACAATGGTCAGTGACCTAAAAAATGTAGATTTAAAGCTAGATCTAGACTGAATCATCTGGAGCTAGATAAAGATCAAAGTCTAGATTACGTGTCTATTTATGTCACAATCGACAGGTCAATTAGCTCAACCTATGATGAGTGACTGAAGAAATTTGCGCAAGAGAACTGGGCATCTTGTGGATTACGTTCGTTCGCTGGGATTGACTTGAAAAGCATAAAAGATGGAATGGCTGTGAGACGATGATTGTGTAGGACATGTCGTCCCTGCAAGTTTCTAAATGTGTAAGTGAGAAATTGGGTCATGACATTTTTGGCTTTATTTGCCTGGAATGAGTGTCCCCCCACTTTCTCTATGAATATCCATGGACTTACACATTTGGAGACTTACAGGGACAATTCACAGAAGAGGTGGAGGGACGCCCATTCTAGTCAAATAGAGCCCAAAACACCTTGACCCAATTTATGACATACACATTTAGAGGCTTACTGAGACAATTTACAGAAGAGGTGAGAGAAGTCAAACAGAGCCCAAAACACCATGACCTAATTTCTGACCTACACATTTAGAGACTTGCAGGGACAATTTACAGAAGAGGTGGAGAGAAATCCATTCTCGTCAAATAGAGCCCAAACACCTTAACCCAATATCTGACCTACACATTTAGAGACTTACAGGGACAATTTATAGAAGAGGGGGAGAGACACCCATTTTCGTCAAACAGAGCCCAAAACACCTTGATCCAATTTCTGACCTACATATTTAGAGACTTACAGGGATAATTTACAGAAAAAGGGGGAGAGACACCAATTCTAGTCAAATAGAGCCCAAACACCTTAACCCAATTTCAGACCTACACATTTAGAGACTTACAGGGACAATTTACAGAAGAGGGGGAGAGACCTCCATTCTCGTCAAATAGAGCCCAAAACACCGTGACCCAATTTCTGACTTCATGTTTAGAGATTTAAAGTGACAATTTACAGAAGAGGTGGAGAGACATCCATTCTAGTCAAACAGAGCCCAAAACACCGTGACCCAATTTCTGACATACATATTTAGAGACTTACAGGGACAATTTACAGAAGAAGTGGAGGGAAGCCCATTCTAGTCAAATAGATCCCAAAACACCTTGGCCAAATTTCTGACTTACGCACTTAGAAACTTACAGGGACGATGTGAGTAAGCAACAGTACTTTTTATAAATAAAACGACATAATTGATGGTAAACATTTCACCGTTAGTAAAGTCTTAGGCCCTAATAAACATGTTATTCCAATATGGACGTCTTACGGGTCTGAACAAAGTCACCAACTTTTTTGGTGTTGTTTTAAGTGTTCTGTGTTAGTGTTGGTCACAAGAGTAAAATGTCATTGTAAAGCAACATGAGCATTGCTAAGCCATGGAGCCAGCGCGACAGAAATGCAATTTTTTAGTTTTAAATGGTAATTAAAAAAATTATGTAACACAAGAGAGATCCATGGTTTTGCGTGGGATAAAAAGGATGATCTTTAAAACAACTGATTGCAGTAGATCCATGTTCCAGATTATTGGGCAAAAAAGGCAAAAAATCAACAAAAGAAAAGAAGATAAACAAACAAAAACAAATAACAAACAACAACGAAACCAAAACCAAAAACAAAACAGAAGTCCTTGATGGGCTTGATCTGTGGTTGTGAGTAGATTCTCTCAAAGACAGGAAAACTACCTCAAACAGCTTTTCGAAGTTTGTTTTGTTTCCCCTCCCTTTTTGAATAAGGTAAGGGAAACAAACCCGAGTTCGAAAAGCCGTTGCAGGTAGTTTTAGAAAGTTACCCCATCATTCCTGTTTGAATCTAGATCTAAATCTATGTCTAGGGTTAGATCTTGGTTTATGAAATCTATAGGGGCCAGTGTCTACACAGTATAGATCTAGATCTACCTATTGACCCAAAATAAATGATACCGAGTAAAATTGCTTTATCTCTGAAACCAATTGACCAATCAGGACCAAATTTGAACAGAGACAAGTTTGTTCAACTGCAAGATGGATCATTTAAACAAAAAAGAAATCACTTTCCTTCACCATGAAGAACCAGTATGTCTTTCAGATGTATGTTTTTGTACTAAAAACATACGTTCAATCAAGCAAAACGCGACATTTATTTGCTAGACAACATGATGTTGACATTTGTGACCCAAACAAATGGCCAAATAAGGCAACTATCTTGAAGAGGCCAACATTTTTTCAGAAATATGGATTCTGCAGAGAACGGAAAGTGTAAGTCAAAGTCTCGACTGATGCACAGTGGATGATGGAAGAACAAAAGCACACCTTCGGGAAGTGAGTCATCAATTGAGGCACAAACCATCCTTGATCAACCCTCTGGACTGTCATTTATGGGGCTATCTTAAAGACAAACTATGTGGAAAAGTGTTAGGAAGCCTATGTGAGCTCAGCGAACATATCACAAGAAACATGAAGGATATTCCAAATGAACAATGTCAAGACATGATTGCAAATTTTGTGAGACATGTTGAAATGTGTATGGACCAGAATGGAAGTCATTTGGAACATATGCTATAACTTTTTTACTTGTCAACAAATGTTTATATAACTTTTCAAAACATTTTCCGGATAATACGCCTTGAAGCATTCAAAATTTCATTACAATATTTTTAGTTTTACAGAAATTATTAACGATTTTGACAGTATCAATTATTTTGGGTCACCTGTAAACCAGATGCATCTGAAGTGGTAGAATTAGATATCAGTACCTGGATAAAATGTTGATTAACTTTAAACGGAAAGGGTGATGCTGCTAAACGTGCAATAAGCGACTGGGGGTAATCTAAAAGCAGTAAATTGTACAGAACCCCTTCCAAGGCATTGACCGGGAGAATATAAAAATAGTCTTCAGACTATGAAGGTATTGACCGGAAGAATATACAAAGAGTCTTTCAATTTCAATAAACCCAAGTTTGAAATTTGGTTGTTCTACATGGCTAAACAAAACAGCCAGAGTCTATTATAGCTGGCATCTTTTAAACAAATGTATGATTAAACCTACAACTACAGACTAGGCTGAGAAGCTGCGGTTAAACTTAAACATATAGATAACTTGTGCCTCAGATTGATTACAAGCCTTCAAAAAATTCCAGAAGACCAGTCTCTTTTATTTGTTCATTCTGACCTTCGATTAGATGTAATAAACGGATCTTCAAAAGTATACCTTTCAGAAGCTTTGTAAGCTGAACTATTTTTTGACTCAATGAAGTGAATGCCTTTTCTGATACATGAGGAGAGGCAACTGCATACTTGCTCAGTAAAGATGTGAGAACAGGAATCAAATTTTGTACTGGGTAGTTGTTGTCTGCATCACAAAGACATTCCTGGGGAGGGGGAATCAATAATTTCAAAAGAAAAAACGCCACAAGGAATACTTACTGAATAAAAAAGCAAAAGATATCAAAAGCAAAGCTGTCATCTAGAACTTCAATTGAGAAATTAAAATATCATGAAATAAGAACAAAAAAGGAAGACAATAAATGACCTCATTCTTTAAAATGTAACAAAATTACTAATGCAGTTGTAGTCATATTTGATATCCACATTGTTTTTCATGCTATGAATAACTTTTAGTCCAGCAAATATTTTTCTTGAGACATGCATGACCATAATGAGTCATTTACAAAAGCTCTACTAAAAGTTGACAAAGCAATCCCCTTCCACACCAAAAGCACTCAGCTATGTTACTTAGGAAAAATTACAATGGGTTCCATTTCCAACTCCAAGCAGGGTCAAAATATGGGTACCAATTGAATTTTTACATAGAAGCTAGTTAGTGGACATCCTTTATGCTAAGAAGTCTTATGAACAAAACTTTGCGGGATATCAGCCTGCTTAATGCAACTTCCTGCATTTTAACTCAATTACCAACTCTATGATGGAAACAGATCATTAAATAACCAGCCAATTTTAACAAAAGGTCCCCATGACAGTTGCTCCAAGATAAGCAGAGATTTCAACACCACTGCATTATCAAATCAAAGGAGAAAACTAATTCTAGAAACAGATCTAAGGAAATGAGAAAAGTATTAAGATTTGATAACAATTCCAGACAACAATCTTCAATCAACACAGATTCATTTCAAAACTATAATTGTGATGTGGATCTAAATCTACAATTATCCACTGTCTCATTTATACCTCTTCTGATCCAGAGTGTTCATATAAAATCCTTAAAGATCTAGGCATGAATCAACTTTCAACACCCAATATATCCACTCTATCTGAGTACATTGTTCAAGGGCCTAGTAATCCTACTGTAAATCTAAATCTACAATCACCTAGTGCATTATAACTACTCGACGGGTCATAAACTAGGTCTGAAATGTGTA
This sequence comes from Goniobranchus kuniei, assembly GCA_025770095.1. Lineage (NCBI taxonomy): Eukaryota > Metazoa > Mollusca > Gastropoda > Nudibranchia > Chromodorididae > Goniobranchus > Goniobranchus kuniei. The sequence continues at coordinate 7,518 of JAOYNN010237642.1, forward strand.
GAGCATCTAGAAATAGGGTGAGAACCAGATAACACAGATGAAACCAATAGTCATTCCAATGATCGAGTCATAAGCCCCACCACAAAATGTATGATTGAAAATCATGACTTGATTGCAGGAGTGAGCCACAATTGTTGATTGCAAAGATATAGGCTTATACAGTATTCATGCTAGTCTTATGGAGACAATAAAAGACAATAATGCAACCAAGCAATATTTATTACCAACACCATCAAAACAGAAATAAAGCAACCAAACAATATGTTAAAGGTTAGACTACAGAACCTTAACTGCATCAAAAGGCAAATTCAAAATTCAATTTTGAGCAGCTAAATTGTACCTGTACAGAGTCAGAAATAAATTCTAGAGCAAAATAACTGGTCCGCCTGCAATGATCAGACTCATGGTAGGCCCAATAAAAGCAACACAAAAGTGGTTCGCTTTCAGAGGTTAAAGATTGTTGAGATGAATTCTTCAAGTGCTGCCAGGTTAGTGATCCTTGAGCTAATGAACTGAACAGACGATTGTTGATAATTTTCCTTATAGGTGGCACAGTGCAAAGGCACAAAAGCAGCTGAAAAACCTGAAAAAAAAATTTTTTACAAACAGAAGACATTACAAGCAAGCCCCATTTTAGATGACAAGTTTAACTATATTAATCATGGTAAAAATCTAGTCGTCAAGAAATTACACAATAATGTCAACTTAACCCTGGTGGGGCTCGCCATTTTACTGGAAGTGATATCAGGTTGTGGGATGGCCTGATGACATCTTTTGTAATCAAGAATTGGGTCAAGGCCAGAGTAATTGGGTCACTCAGGTCTAAAACCACCATTTCACAGGGATATAATATGAAAAAATGCAATTGGATATAATGAAAGAATGCAGTGAATAAAAACACATTGAAGAGGACGTGAATATCAGTATCCAACTGTTGCACACAAAGGCAAACAGCTGAATGAGACGAATGAAGGCAACCTGTGTAAGCCTAAAGGCCTAGACACAACGTGTTGCTGGGTGGCTAAGCCCCATTTCAACACTCAATAACAAAGCCTTGATCCAGAGTAAAGGATTAAAATAACTTGCAATCCCATTGGCTGACCTTTAAATTATAGTACAGCCTTCACCCAGGTCAGTTTCATACAAAGGCAAACACACCTGAATCGAACAAAAGGCGACGATTGACACGTCACGCCTTGCTTGTTCAGGAAGTCCCACTTCACACTTCAATGCTCAATAACAAAGCCAATACCAAAGGTAAAGGTTAAAAATAACTTGCAACACCATTGGTAGTTCTTTAGATTAGAATAAACACCACTTCCGGGTCAATTTCTTTATTTGGAATATAAAAATTTTCCATTTAGTGAGGTCAGCATCCTATGCGTGTTATATTACGCCGGCGCTCTTCTTGGTTACAGAGGTTTGGGGAATGTCATATTACACCATCGCGCTTCTCGGGTTGCTGCCATGGCGAGCGTAATACATTACGCTGTAGCTTTACGAGGGTTAAAAGAAGAGAAAAAACAACAGGTCTTATATAATATCAATCAAAATGTTCATTAAAAAATTAATTTCAAAGAGAGGACTATTACTAGTGAATACAAAAAATACCTGAAAAAGGATTCCATTCCCTTTATTGTGCAATGCTGAATTCTTAATAGCAAACGGCAATCTTGTGGGTTTTTATAATTTTTTTTTTCTAAAACTCTCTGTCTCTCTCGATTTTTCTCCCTCCCTCCCTCTCCGTCCTCCCTCTCTCTCTCAACAGTGTAACCTGCCGATAGTGGTACTACTTTGCACAACTTTCCCTTCTGAATTCCCAACGACCTGGTACATCAATCATATACCACTTATTGGTCGGCAGGCTTAGAGCTGCACACAGGCTCATTAAATTTTGGAGTGGTTAATCTCGCATCCTGCATGAATAGTGCTGAACGCTATTCACCCACAGCAATATCTAAAAATTGTACAAACATCATCCGCCCCTGGAGATTGCAGCAAAACAAGAGAAAAAGCACTTAGTTAAAGGTAGCAATGTCTTGGCCATTTAAAAGGTTGATGATCAAAATTTTGCAGTCTGTTTAATTGTCGTTTTCTATGTCAATATGATACAATGTCTATACACCGTTCCACCACGCGTGAAATCGATTTTTTTAAGATAACATTTGAACAACTTGTACAGGGACCACATTTTGACCAGCCATATCTCAGCCTGTGACCTCAAGTACAAATCCCATTTCATACACTTTTACACATAATGTGTCAGATAAAAAAGTTTTCTTCATAATCCTTCTAATTTATTTTTAGTTCACTAATGACAAAGGTAGGGCTGCCCACTTCATGAAGTCAAAATGCGGGACACTCAGACATGGTAGGAGGGACACCATAGAGTGACTTCTAGCCCACCACATTCACAATTCTGACGCGGCCTGCTTGGATATGGCTTTAATAGAATAAATATAGATCTAGATTTACCGGTAGATCTATATAATATTACCGAAATATCCTTGCTTAGCACATGGCACTTAGAAAAATGGAGTTAAGAGGTGCGCCTACTTATACAGGATCCGTTCAATAGCTTTGTGCCTTTACAAGCAATGTCTTCATTTATCATATTGTTTACTATGCTTGCTTTGAGTTTGACATGTTTACATAAAAAAACAGTAGAGTCATGTAATAATTTCTTGTTTTTAGAATGAATGGCACTGAAGTGGTAAGATTTCCCCATCTGCTTCAGTGTAGGCTATGCAGTCCTGTTCCCTGCCGCATGGTATCAAGTCCAGCACATCCTGATCGGTAAATCAATAAGTGAAGTAAATTGCCACCTTAAGGTCAATGAGTTCATAATACATGTGACGGATCAACACCTCAAAGGCATGTAAGAACTTGTGAGCCAGAGTTTATTGTGTTCATGGTGTGTGTGTGTATAGGGGGTGTGGAGAGAGAGAGAGAGAGAGAGAGAGAGAGAGACAGAGAGAGAGAGAGAGAGAGAGACAGAGAGACAGACAGAGAGAG
>JAOYNN010237753.1:0-10532 GCA_025770095.1 Goniobranchus kuniei
TGTGTGTCGGGAATATGGAGTTCAGACAATTTTTTCATGGGCTGTTTACAGGTCTGAGGCTGGTATTGGTATATTCAAGTAATGGTCTTGTCATGAATTGACCGGGGATCAATCCCAAGACTTCCCAGTTCCAAAGCAGATTATATACCACTAGGTCAGACTCATAAACTGGATAGAATTCAGCATCATCTACATAAATTTTCACAATGTAACAAAAAAATGTATACAGTCCACTGTAGCAGTCAAGGGTTGGTTGGTTTATCTATTTAGTGTTTTAGGGCTCTTTTCATCTCAGGATCTATGAAAAAGTAAGACAATAGGCTGGTTAAAAGTAAGACAGAGAACAAAAATAGCAAAAAAGGTTTAAAGAAGAGGACAAGAAGTTGCCAAAGCAAAAAAGAAGCATCTAAAACGTAGACTTAGGAAGCATTTAAAATACAAATCATAATACACTTAATAATAAAAGGTAACCAAATGGAGAGATGATAAAGGGAGAAAGCAGATTCTCATCTCATTAAAAGGAAAATATAACTAAGTAACAATGGCCATCAAGCCCCAAGCAGCGCACTGTGATAATCACCTAAGATTTTCTACCAGCACGTTATGTTACATACAAAAGTACTCAGAAATCAGGGTATTTATTAAAGAATATAACAATCTTTATTTGGTAAGGAATGTGAAAAAGTTTATTTGAAAAAAAAAGAAAACCAGCTGTGATTCCAGTGTAGAACAAGTTAAGGTAATCAGGATATATGTTTAAATATGCGAGAAACTCAAAGTAGAGAAAACACAGAACATCTAATAAATCTAAAAAAAAAATGTGTCAATCTTTAAAACATTGCATTTAAGATCTCATAGAGTTGCAACATTGAAGTGAAAAAAAAAGTTTGAAAAAAAAGACCATCCGAAAAATCATACAGTACATTTTTTTGTTAGGTTTTTTTTTTTCCTCAAGTAAACAAAGTGATAATATGTGGATAATTTTTGCACACCACCTTGTAAACTTAACAGACTTAAGAACTCAAATGTCTTAGCTCAGACTGGCATTGAATATGTCCTTCAAACTTTCATCAGAGCAGAATCTTTAAGGAAATTAAGTTCCTTTCATCTTCTTCTTTCAGACTGACCCATAAGGGAGGCAACAGTGAACTTCAAACTCCTAATAGTCTTAATTGACATACTTCAATCTCACATCAAAATGCATTGTGTCTTTCTTTACTCCATTCATGTACTTCTCTTTGGTCTTCCTCTTACTGGCAGAATCATTTTTAGCATTCTCTTGCCAATGTGTTCTTTGTCTCTTTTCTTAGGACCAAAAACATCTCAGTCAAGACTCATTTGTCCTCAGCCTACCTGCTGGTCCAATCTCCTTACTACCATTTTCTTTGGATTCAATGAACATAAAATATGTTCTAAGGGCAGTGTACAGTTATAAAAAAATGTTGAAATAATATTTCATTTTTTATGACATTATACAGCAAATGTACGAGTGGGGAGGAGGAGGAAACATCTGGTAATGCCCAAAAAAATCTAACAGAAAAACTCAGAAAATCTGAAAAAAATTTGCCTAACAACTTCAAAGAGTGTAAATTTCTACGGGATTGGGAAAAAAAAACCAAAAACATGAACATAGCCACTCTAGCCAATAAAATGTCATTATAAAACTGGTCTATGGCAGTTTCAACATTGAAACTTAAGAAAAAAGGAGAAACATCAAATAGCAAATATCAGTCATAAAGAGAACGAAAATCTGATTAATTAAAGTATACCTAGCAACTTCATCAACTTTACCTCAATTTTAATAAGAATCAAAATTAGTAACAAGGTGCTTAAATTAAATGTGATACTTGCTAAAAACTAATCTGGGTGAAATAAACTGGTGGACATTATTTTCCTTCAGAGTATTGTAACTAGTTGGTGATGATACTTGATGTGATCCTCAATATCACTTGACACTATTTTGTATCTTTAAACTTACAATGACACCTCATTCAACAAAATCTAAATGTCTGTGTCCATACATGGCCGATAAAATTGAAAGCTGGTCATCACTAAAATTTGAGTCATGAAGTCTTTTTAAGGAGAGTTCAATTATTAATGCTCAAAATTTGGAATTAAATACATCGCTATCCTGGATATATAAATGAATGAAAACGCAACAAGTACATGGAGACTAATCTATGATTTAAACAGATCAAATTTTATGTAAATTCAACTAAGGAATACCTTCCCACATATGTTTAAAAAACTATTTCCAGGGGGCTTATAGTTATAGTATCACTGTCATGCAGGGGATCATATTCAATTTGAAGAGAAAAAAACACTGACCAAATACAACTACAAAAATTCATGGAGTCTTGACCATCAGAAAAAAGCCTTTATTTCTGAGTTTGGGGAAAGAAAATATGGAGGGTAAATGCTTTTGCTGGGAAATAAATGGATACTTGGTTTATCCAGGTTTTAAGGTAAAGGCAACAAAGCTGTTTTGGCAGAACTTCATTTTTGTATAAAAACGATTTTGAGAGATTCAATCATAGAACTTTGCACATAGGAATTACAAGAAACGAATATCAATATTTTTTCTTGGAAGGGATCACTTAACATCAAATATGAGGAGAAGTGTTGGAATCACAGAGCCAAGACAAAATGCTCTCGGGTCAGATGTTCAGACATGGATACCTTCTCTCTCTGTAAATATAAAATAAAACAATGAATTTAAATTATTTTGAAGGCAATATCAAGGCAATCACTGGGTCAAGTTGTATCATGTACATGTGAATGTATGTATGAGAGTGTGTGTGTTTTCTTTATTGGTATTTGAGGGCTCTTTTCGACTACAAAGGTCACATCAGCGCTCATGGAAAAAGCAAGATGAAAGGCTAGTTTAAAGTAAGAGAAGGAATAAAAGTAGTAGAAAAGAACATGCTACAAGGAGAAGAAGACATTTAGAATACTAAAAATAAAATAATTAAAAAGCCACAAGGAGGTATGATTTACAGGCAAAAAAATATTATCTCTCTGTAAAATATAACTAGCAATATAATGTACCTAAAAAAAAACTAAGTGGAGAGATGATGTACAGACAAACAAAACCTTTCATCTCTCTTTAAAAAAAAACAACAAACAACTAACAATAGCATCGAGCCCTAAACAGGGCATGTGATAACCACCCAGGATTTTCTACAACCTATTGTGTACAAAAGGTACATCTAGATAGCAAATGACCCTGATAGTATTTTTAAGTAATGCAATGTACACGAATGGGCCATGGCCACCGAATAATAATACCTACTTCCTTCTCACAGCAAAACTCTCCCCTCTGATGACAAAAAAGAGCCTGACAGAAGAAGACAAATGAGAGAAGAAGCTCTCAGAATAATATGTTGTATCTGCTCACCTTCAATAATCAGTGGACAGATTACGCTGGTATGCAACTTTTTCCTGTTGACCCTATGACCATTCATGTAACTCTTCTTAGTTACAGAGATAGCCATTTGTGTGTGTGCGTATAAAAATATATTACATTGGGCTGAAAACAAGAACAACCTGTAGTAGCCCCTGAATTAAGAGATATTCAAACCATATTTCTTGTCAGTGTGATACAAATCTTTTCTTAACTTCAACTTTAATGTAGGCTAACTTTGAAAGAGCAAAGTGGAATGCTCTCAAGATAAATTACGAGGACCTGCACTTTTCTGACAAATATTTGGCATATATTGTTCTGGTTACAAGCCCTTATTTAGTACATCGAATGTGAGAGAAAAACAAATGGTTCCTACGATTTTACGCTTTATAAGTTCTTTGAAATCCAAAATGCATACCTTATGCATTAACTTCCTGGAAAAAATTGATTGATTGATTGTGGATAATGCCCAGTACATTCCAACGGAATGTTTTCAGAGCTTTCTTGTTTTTTCCGCTGTTTTCTGGAAATAAGTCTCCCTTCTTGGTGGTTGAAAAAATTAAAAATATCTAATTATCTAATACATAAAAAAATTAGAGTTCTAACACTTTATTATACAGTTGGATGACTTCTAAAAAACCCAAAATGTTGTTGGGCTCCATACATCGAAAGATGTTACACAAAATCCTTTTATTGCAAATGTGATTTCAATCATTTTATTGTAAATGTTATTTCTTGTGTTATCCATGCACATGCACTCCAACAACACATTTTATTATCAGAGTAGCACCACATGCAGTACACAATGGCAAGGGTTCTTTATTTGGCATAAAGCAGAGGGTGATCCATGTATGATCGATTCGAAGTCGGCAAATTATCATCTCATTCTTTCTATTCAGTTTGAAAGAAATAAGTTTTTCATTAAGGTTGGGAATAATTTCATCTTATTTATTATCTCTTTCGTTACCCCACTCTTCTTGCCATATCTTGTTGATATATTTATAAGTTAGAGGCTTAAAATCAGAAAAGAATGACAAACATTTCTATTTACGGTTCCTTGGAGAGCAGACTTTGCCATTCGATCCACCTTTTCATTTCCTTTAATTACAGCATGCCAGGGGATCCAAACAAATCAAAGTCTATAGTAGTTCTTTAATTTGTCTTTGTCTTGAAAATTCTTTTGGATTCTTTTGTTGGCTCCTATGGGTTTTAGCGCACTGTCAGGCCGATAAGAATCAGCAAAGGTGACATAGTTCTTGATTTTAGGGTTGATTGCTGTAATGGCATTGAGAGGTGTTGTTCTTTAATCTTGCTAAGCAAGATTTACCAGACACTTGGGTAGTATAAAGCTGCTCCCATCTTCTCTTCATCTTTTGATCCGCTGCATACTACTTCTTCAAACTTCTTGAATTTCTCTTTCAAGTGGAAAAATTCCTTTTGATAAATGAAGCTTTTTTTTTCTTTCTTTTTTTCTTTACCCAGCTCATACCCGTATCACTATTGTTAGTTTATGTTATGTTTAGTCCTCTGCTGTTAGTAAGCTGACTTCTATTTTAAACTTTATCATTTCTTTCCTTATGCTGAGCCTTTCATGGACATCATTTCATAACATGCAGTTGGTATTAGTTTACATAATTTCTATCCCGGTCCTCTGCAGGATCCCAGGTGAGGTCTCTCCCCAAGCCCATCAACTAGTGGTGTTCCTACTAAGATTAATGCTATTGTTATGTTGGATACTTTATCTATTCAAAAATTGGCCATGAATGTGTGCGACTGTTAATCCTACTCTGTTTATATGATAAAAGTAAGGAATAAGACACTATGGAGAGGGGAGATGGGGAATTTGATAAATGAGGTTGTTCTTTCCATCTTTCTTAAATTTTTGTAGAGATAGGTCAATTTTGATGACTGGATGCTTCCAAGGTGGATTAATATTATACGTCTACAAAAACAGTAGATGTAGTGAGCAATTTACATTTTCAAATTGAAATCCACAAGATATAGACTTGGAAAACAGACCTCAATTTATTATGCTGTCAGTTGAACCAACATTTTGAGAAATTTCTGCTTAGAATCCATTTTCAACAAGGAAATTGACTTTCTAATTTCTTACAATGACATCTTTCCTCATGCACCGAGGATTTCCCTTTTCAGTTGTTCAGTTACGATTTTAATTGCCTAACATACACCTACTCCGACAATGAGTTCAAATGTGTAGGATATTAGATAAGGTTTTGCAAAGTTGACATTGTTTATTTTCTATTTCCATTCCATTGTCACTTAAGTGCTTTCCCTGATCACCCATTCTCTAGCTTAGTCGTGCAAACTCATATTGAGCAAGACAGCGCTAGGTCTTCAGAGAAGAAGATCCCCTCAGGTGGGTGATTCGGCCTTTAACTTCTGACACCCTCGAGAGACTAGGCCACACTGAGGTCATGACTCCCAGTGCCCTGGCACTGCTTTTTTTTTTTTGTCCCGCGCGGGATTCGAACCCCCGCGATTCACGTCAATGGCGCACTAAATCTTGACGACGTAACCACTCGGCCATAAATTCCCCTGGTAGTGGTGAGCTTTTTATTCCTTATATGTTTACTCCCGATTTTGATGGAGGACCCTGATCTATTTATAGTTATAGTAACGAATGTTACACTTGGTCGTTTCGTTTTTGCCATATCCAGCATGAAGCATTTTCTGTGATCGTCCTGATGTTTCTAATTGCTTTGTTCAGGTCTTTGGTAGGCAGGTTCAGTTGTTTTAGAACATCTATGGCAAAGTAACATAAACATTCGTTGTTAGGTAAAAAAAATATTACAACATTTGTCTAAATCTGCTGTTTTAATTCAAAAGGCAGTATTATCCTCTCAATCCTATACATGTTCACTGCCTTTCTAATGAAATCAGCAGAAATGTTGTCCGTTTTGGTTTTGATTGTTTGGGGAAGAACCCATTGACAGATTGCCACTCGCTCAGCCAAATTGGTGTCTCTAAGGATTTCATGCATTTTGAATTTTGGACGGTGCAAGACTAGATCTAACTTTAAAATTGCCTTAGAGATCCCCGTGGAATTTGCAAATCTAGATTCCTTCCTCTGATTGGTATCTTGGGTGAAATTTCAACTGACTCAGGAACTGCTTGAAGCTTGTTAGGTGTGTCAGTCGAGATTTAAGCTTACATGTTTTGTTCTTTAGATCTACAGGCCCATACTTGTGGAAACAATTATGCCCACCTCAAGATGGTTGCTTTATTTGGCAATTTGTTTGGGTTTCGAATGTCAACATTTTATTCTCTGGCAAACAAATTTTGTGCTGTGAGAATTGATCCTGACTGACGGTATGCTTTCATGGCAATGATCGCATCTGAATGTCATACTGGCTCTTCATGGCGAAAGCTTAGTGAGCCCTTTTTTACATGATCCATCTTCTGGTTGAACAAACGTGTCTCTGTTCCAATTTGGTGCTGATCAGTTCATTGGTTTCGGAGATATAACGATTATACAAGGTAACATAATATTCTGTCAAAAAGTACGATAGAAAAGAATGGAAAAACATCACGTAGGGGAGCATGAGAACTGCTTTAGCAACTACATCCGTTGATAATATATGCCAGCGACATTAAGCAAGTAGATCTTACAGTGGGTAGGATTTGAGCGCCTTGTCCTATCAGAGATAGACGATTAATTCAGAGGTCCCTTGTACAACTGTGCCTATAAAAGAACCTTTGTTAATTGGAGGTTGAATACGAGTAGGCTGAATAGCTGAAACCAGGGCAAAATCAAATCCTATGATTCACCCCTTCCATTTAATCTAGCATAGAACTCCTCTCAGAAAGAGCATTCGGCGTAAAACGCTTGCGAGAATTCATTTTGCTTAGCATGAGTGTTTTATTTGGGTTTTTTTAAAGTACGTTTTATTCACTTTAAAATGGTAGTCCAAAGACCAAAACCAGAGTAGTGGCCTTGCCTGAAACTACTCTGCTACTTAACTGGTGTCATTATGTAATGTATAATATTAAAGTAGAAAGCATGAAATGTAACAGTAAATATTACAAAAAAATAGATTAACGCTTTAAAATAGAGAAAGAAATCACAGAAGACAACAAAAAATGAAAAAAAGGAAAAGAAAAACAAACATACATAAACACATTAGACCAAAAAGAAAAGATCAACCATATTATGTTCTTAGCATCAACATGACAAACAAATCAAAGTGCATTACAATTAATTTTATGTCATATCTAGACCCTCCAGACCATTCTGTTGGGCATGAGTTGCCTTAAAGTTGGGGTAATCTGAAAGCCGAAAACTCCAGTATCCAAGAAGTAAGATGGACTGGACAAGGCGAAAATTAACTTCAGGAGAAAAGCTGTTATACTCCGGACAATCAGAAGAGAACGGACATTATAACGGAGTAGGCATAATGTTAAGCAAAAGAGCCAAGAGCACTCTGATGGAATGTAAGCCAATCTCAGAACGTATTATCACAGCAAGACTAGTCCAGTGGTCGAAATATGACCCTCATTAACTGCTAGGCACCAACAGAAACAGCAGATGAGGAAGAAAAGGACAGATTTTAAAGTATACTTCAAAGTACCATTGCAAAAATACGCAAAATAGACATTAAAATCCTACTAGGAGACTTAAACGCACAAGTTGGAACGGACAATATGGGCGGAAGGAGAACAATGGGACAACAGGCCAGAGGGACGGAAAATGACGACGGAGAAAGATTTACAGACTTTGCACAATGAGTGGTCTAGTAATTGGCGGCACCCTCTTTTCCCACCACAAAATACACAAAGGAACATGGAAGTCCCCGGATGGGAAAACAATAAACCAAATAGGTCACACAGCAATAGATGGGAAGTAGAGGCAGAGTATCAGAGATGTCAGAGTATTCAGAGGTGCTGATGTTGGAAGCGATCAGTTTTTGGTGATAGCTAAACTAAAATTGAAACTGAAGGCACACAAAAAAAATTGCAGAACGAACCAAATTTAAATACATTGTGACGTATCTTCACGATAGCAATATTGTGACGGAATATGCATCTCAGGTCTAAAAAAGTTTTTCTGCCCTTTGGAATCTACAAGATGAGAGTATCAATGAGCACTGGGATAAAATTTAACAAGTCTGGACTGAGAACTGCTCAAATTTATTGAGAACAAAGGTAAATTTACAGAAAGATTGGATTACACAGGAGACATGGGCAAAGGTGAAGAAAAGGAAAACGGTCAGACAACAGTTGCTCAACGACCAGCAGGGACTTGGAAATAGACAAGAATTACAAAACACATACAACGAGTTAAATAAAGAAGTTAAGAAATGCTGCAAAGCAGATAAAAGGAAAGAAATGAAATGCTGGTGCAAGAAGGGGCAGAGGCATCCAAGGACCATAATATGACAAAACTGCACCAATTAACTAAGTTGCTCGGAGGCAAAGGTGGCAACCAGGAAAAGCCAATGAAGGACAAACAAGGAAAAATAATTAGTAGTGAAGATGATCAGAGAAAGAGATGGGAAAAACATTTCCATGAGATTATGAATTGTAGACCACGGAAACCACCCCTGAAATAAGACCTTTCGGAGACCTTTTTAGATGTTAAAAGTAGCCCACTAACCAATGGATAAATAGTTTCTGCAATAAAGAAGATAAAGTACAACAAAGCAGCTTGTCCAAATGGAATTCCCGGAGAGGCTATCAAGGGCAGCTTAACTACCTCAGCAATTATGGTACAACAGCTCCTGCAGAAAGTATGGGAACAAGAAAAAGTTCCAGAAGATTGGAAGAAGGGTCACATTTGTAAGTTACCAAAGAAAGGAGATCTGACCCAATGCAACAACTGGAGAGGCATCACTCTTCTATCAGTACTATCAGTACTTGCCCGGGTAATTCTTGAGAGGTTGAGGAAAGCACTAGACAAGAAACTGAGAGATGAACAGGCATGTTTCCGGAGCGGAAATTAATGCTCAAACCACGTTGCCACATTAAGAATTCTTATAGAGCAGTCTAACGAATGGCAAACATCTCTATACATGAATTTTGAAGACTTCAGGAAAGCCTTTGACAGTGTGGACAGAGAGACAATGTGACATATTCTTGCCCACTACTATGTAGTCCCTCCCAAATACTTAGCTATTTTGAGAGACATGTATAATGGCTCAACTTGTCAGGTTATCCACAGAGGCAAACTTCCACAACCATGTCCGGTCGATACAGGAGTAAGGCAGGGATGCATGCTCTCATCAATATTATTCATTGTGACCTTGGATTGGATAATCAGGAGAAGCAATTGCACAGACAAAACAAGAATACCATGGACATTTCCAGTACATGGACTTTGCAGATGACATAAGTCTGCTGTCTCAAATAGAGCACCATCTTCAAAGGAAAGCAGATAAGTTGACGAAAGAAGCATCAAAGACGGGGCTTACTATAAGCACCAATAAAAGAAAGACCATGCGAATAAACAACAGAGGAAAAGAAAGTTTAAAGATTAAGGATGAAGATATTAAAGATGTACAAGTATTTCCCTACCTTGCGAGTATAGTTACTCCAAATGGGGGAACAGAAGAAGACATCAAAACAAAGGATACAGAAGGCAAGAACTGCCTTCTATATATTAAATAACATCTGCAACTCATCCTTGTCAACAAATCTCAAATTGAAAATTTTTAACACCATTCTTAAATCGACCTTGCTCCATGGGTGTAAAACATGGAGAATAACAAAAACAATCATCCACAAACTGCAAAGTTTTCACAACCGTTGACTAAGGAAAATATTTAAAAATATCTTGGCCACAATCAATCAGCAATAAAGAACTGCAAAGGAAATCAAAGCAGGAGCCAGTTGAAAACCAGTTAGAGAAACGAAAATGGAACTGGATAGGACATACCTTACGGAAACCACCAGAAAATATCACCAGCAAAGCCCTTGATTGGAACCCACAGGGAAAGAGGAAGGTTGGAAGGCCCAGGCAGACATGTAGGCGATAAGTCGGAAGTGAACTCCAGACAATTGGCCTGACATGGGGGAAAGCCAAAAAGACTGCCAAAAAGTAGAAATAGTAGTAGTAGTAGTAGTAGTAGTAGTAGTAGTAGTAGTAGTAGTAGTAGTAGTAGTAGTAGTAGTA
>JAOYNN010237864.1:0-10531 GCA_025770095.1 Goniobranchus kuniei
AGAATTGATTGTTTTTTTTATTGTGGGTCTCATACCCGTACAGTCATTGTCAGTTTGTGTTTCGTATTTAGTTCTCAACTATTAGTATCACTGTGTTATTTACCTTACTTTTATTTAAAATTAGATTCAAATATGGAATATTGATAAACAATTAGTGGTTAAAGTTACTTTGAATATTTATATGCTGGTCCTCCGCAGGATCCAAGGTGCGGCCTCTCCCCATGCCGTCGCCCTTTTGGCGTTTAATCAAAAGTTGACCAAACAATTTCACGTATTCAACTTTTATTGCTATCTATTGTTATGTTGAGAATGAGAAAGGACACTACCGAGAGTGGGTTTGGGGTATCAAAAACCAACTTGTACTCTCATGACCAGAACGAGTCCCAATCAAGGCTAAACCCCCAACACAGCCTCAAGCAAACACATTAGGAGAATTACATATGTAAAAACGCAATGTGGGACAGACATGTATGAAATAATAACACATATCTCTTACAAACATCATAACACATGATATGCAAGAATCCATAATGATGACAGTGGATGTCTACAAAAACAAACAAACAACAACATAAAAGACAACAAAAAACAAAACAACACCACACAGGTTAGTACACACAATGAAAGTAACATAGACATGTACAAACAATGATGGAAAATGTTATATAAACACATTACACATAGACCGAATACACACACAGACACACACACACAAAATTACCAGGAAGGATGTACACTCATCACAACACTAACTTATGTACCAACGTCAAGGTATGAACAAACACAAGAATAGACAAGTACGTATAAACGCAATAATACAAAGGCAATAAAGACATACCGCAATTTACACATGTAGGCTTTTCTAATCAAAACCAGATGAATTGAAACAATAGTTTTCTTTCTTTCTACCCAAATTTTCTGTTCATGCCCTCAGTTTCTTCACATCATTTAGACCTTAAGGGTAGCTTCTTACAGAAATTGTTACAACATTTGGCATTAGACGAATTTCGTTTATCCGGCCTGATGGGAACGCGTCCATTTAATATAAACCCAACGCCAAGTCTATTCCAATGCCATTGGTGAAGACACAACCACCGAATTGGATGTTCAAATCCAAGCAGCAGTTGGAAATCTTCTATCAACCATTCTTTCAGTTCCTTACTCATATCATTTTCACGACGTTGATTTCTCAGCAAGCAGGATATCTTTAAGAGACTCAATGCTTTTAAGCTCCATGGTGAGCTAAAGATTTGCCTATGCAAAGCTTTCAGACTTTCTGATCCGTTCAAAGTGACATGATTATGTAGGTTTTTATCTCGTTGGAGGTTTTCCACATCAAATGACGTCAGAAACATATTGGCCATAAGATATCTAGCTAAACGAACATCATTTATGATAAAGGCTTCGTATAAAGGAGAAGATTGTCTCCCTTCACATTCCAACTGCCTGGGCGCATAGCCACTTATTATTAGTTCACGTGCAAGTAACCTCCGCCTTCTGGCAGGGACTTCAGGGTACCAACTCCAGTGGAAGAGTCCAACGCATAAAAATTGGGAAATATGATTAAGAATTTCGCTGTTGCCTTTGATTTGTTGAAAGAAGATATTTTTCATGGCAAAACACAAACACTTATTGTAATGTCGAAGCAACAAGATAAGACACCTGGAACTTTGGTAAAGAACGGCTCTTTCAATAGCTTTAATTCCATGTTGTTTGTGGTGATCCACATCTACCTGTCCGGTGTCAAGTAAACAGTTAACACATTCATCATAACCATACTCTGCTGAAAGCGTTAAAGCAGTTTCTCCATGTTGATTTTGTAGATTTACATCTACCTTTCTAGAATCTAAAAGATTATTAAAGCATTTGATATTACCGTTTTTTATCGATAACATTAAGGCTGTGTCTCCGGATCTATTTTGGTAATTGATATCTACCTTTCCAGTCTCAAGTAAACAGTTCAGACATTCAAGATGATCATTCATTACCAATATCGTTAATGCAACATCTTTGTATTTATTTGGGACATTGATATTAACTTGTCCAGAATCAAGTAAATATTTAACGCATTCAACATCGCCTTTCATTGCTGCTATTGTTAAGGCAGTGTCCCCCTGCTCATTGCAATGATTGACATCTACCTTTCCAGAGTCAAGTAAACATCTCATGTATTCCACGTTACCTTTCATAGCCGATAATGTTAAGGCTGAATCTCTAAACTTATTGTAATGATTAACATCTACCTGCCCAACTTGCAGTAAACATCTAACACATTCCACATCATCATTTAATACCACTAATGTTAAGGCAGTGTCACCATTCGTGTTTTGGACGTTGACATTTACCAGTCCAGTGTTAAGTAAAGCTTTAAGATATTTCATATGCCGATACTTTGCTGATAAGGTCAAGGCAGTGTCTCCATGCCGATCTTGGTAATTGATGTCTACCTTTGCAGTCTCTAGTAAAAAATGAAAACATTCAAGACGATCATTCATTATCGATTCCGTTAACGCAGAGTCACCATATGTATTTTTGTGATTAATATCTACCCGACACGAATCAAGTAAACATTTCAAGCAATCGACATTACCGTTCCTTGCCGATAATGTTAAGGCCGTGTTCCCGTAAGTATTGTTATAATTGACATCTACCTGTCTAGACTTAAGAAGATATCTAACACATTCCACATGGCCATTCATTGCTGATAATGTTAAGGCCGTGTCCCCATTCATATTGTTATAATTGACATCTACCTGCCTAGACTTAAGAAGATATCTAACACATTCCACATGGCCATTCATTGCTGATAATGTTAAGGCAGTGTCCCCATTCATATTGTTATAATTGACATCTACCTTTCCAGTGTTAAGTAAATCTCTAACACATTCCACATGGCCATTCATTGCCGATAATGTTAGAGCAGTATCCCCATTCGTGTTGTGATGTTTGACATCTACCTTTCCAGTATTAAGTAAATCTCTAACACATTCCACATGGCCATTCATTGCTGATAATGTTAGAGCAGTGTGCCCATTCGTGTTGTGATGTTTGACATCTACCTTTCCAGTATTAAGTAAACATCTAACACATTCCACATGGCCATTCATTGCCGATAATGTTAGAGCAGTGTGCCCATTGTCAATGTGATGATTGACAGATACCTCTTCGGTATGAAGTAAACATTTGACACATTTCACTTGGCCATTCATTGCTGATAATGTTAGAGCAGTATGCCCATTCTTATTGTGATGATTGACATCTACCTGTCTAGACTTAAGTAAACGTCTAACACATTCCACATGGCCATTCATTGCCAATAATGTTAAGGCGGTGTCTTCATTCGTATTGTGATGATTGACATCTACCTGTCTAGTGTCAAGTAAACATCTAACAAAGTCAACACGACCATATTTTGCCGATAATGTTAAGGCAGTGTCCCCATCCGCATTTTGATGATTGACATCTACCTTTCCAGTGTCAAGTAAACATCTAACAAAGTCAACACGGCCATATTTTGCTGATAATATTAAGGCAGTGTCCCCATCCGCATTGTGATGATTGACATCTACCTTTCCAGTGTCAAGTAAACACCTAACACATTCCTCATGGCCATTTCTTGTCGATAATGTTAAGGCAGTGTCCCCATTCTTACTGTGGTGATCGACATCTACCTGTCCTGTATCAAGTAAACATGTAACACAATCAACATGACCATACATTGCCGATAATGTTAAGGCAGTGTCCCCATACCTATTGAAGTGATTGATATCTCCTTCTTCAAGGTTGACTATACACCTAACACACTCCACATGACCATTCATTGCCGATAATGTTAAGGCAGTGTCCCCATTGCAATCATGATGATTGACATCCACTTGTCCAGAATCTAGCAAGCGGCAAATTGTGTTTTTGCTTCCTGCACTAGCGGCTGCTAAAAAGAGACTGATGAGTTCCATTCTTTTTATTGAAATTGTTGTGCTCTAATTTAAATATACTTTTGAAATTGAAGATAAAAAATATAAAACAGCCTTGAGATCATCACTGTATCGTTTCAATCCCTATGTTTTTAAAAAGAGAAAATTATCTAATTGCTTATCGTTGATATAAGGAATCTACACCATTTGTATGGATTCTATATCATGGGCGCCAATGGGTAAAAAAACAAACAAACATAATAAAACCAATGGTCACCATTTTATTGCCTCCCTGAAAGTAGCTAGACAGAGATACCAGTCATTGTAAGCGTGAACTAAAGACATTCCCGTTTAAGCTGTTTAAAAAAAAAATTAATTGTCCAGAATTTTGCCTTACGATATGTCCTTCATCTGATTGTGTATATAGTTTATGAGATGAAAGATGTCAAGATCCTCGATAGAGGCAAACTAGATGTCGATCTAAGCTTAGGACGTCATGTATCTTTTACGATTTCCATACGACTCAAAACGGTGAAACTAAAACAGGAAGAGTACCATAGGATTCAAACATAATGATCACACATTTAGACTGAAAGTACTTTATATAATCTTAAAAGATTAGGATGAAAAACATTGGATGAAGAGAAAGGAAGAATAAAAAGCACATCATTTAAAAATTAATATACAAAGCCAGAGCTATAAAATTGACATATGAATGGACTAACATCATATTAATTCAATCGAACATATAGATACAAACCCTGGCAATGTCCTAACCATGCCAACATCCAGAATGGACAGTAATTAAAAAATCTGGAACTACATGCCATTCAATATCACATGTAATATGCTGAAGTCTGGTTGGTGCTGATATAGACTTTTCACATTGCTAATATGCTGATGTCTGGTTGTTTGAGATATGGTCTCTGCACATTGCTAATATGCAGATGTCTGGTTGTTTGAGATATGGTCTCTGCACATTGCTAATACGCAGATGTCTGGTTGTTTTAGATATAGTCTTTGCACATTGCTAAAATGCTGATGTCTGGTTGGTTTGGATAATATAGACTTTGCACATTGCTAATATGCAGATGTCTGGTTGGTTTTGATAACATAGACTTTGCACATTGCTAATATGCAGATGTCTGGTTGTTTCACATTTAGTCTTTGCACATTGCTAATATGCTGATGTCTGGTTGTTTCACATCTAGTCTTTGCACATTGCTAATATGCTGATGTCTGGTTGTTTCACATCTAGTCTTTGCACATTGTTAATACGCAGATGCCTGGTTGTTTGAGGTATAGACTTTGCACACTGCTAATATGCAGATGGCTGGTTGTTTGAGATGTAGTCTTTGAACATTGCTAATATGCAGATGGCTGGTTGTTTGAGATATAGTCTTTGCAAATTGCTAATATGCTGATGTTTGGTTGTTTGAGATGTTGTCTCTGCACATTGCTAATACGCAGGTGTCTGGTTGTTTCATATATAGTCTTTGCACATCGCTAAAATGCTGATGTCTGATTGGTTTTGGTAATACAGACTTTGCACATTGATAATGTACAGATGTCTGGTTGTTTGAGATATAATCTTTGCACATTGCTAATATGCAGATGTCTGGTTGTTTGAGATATAAACTTTGAACATTGCTAATAAGCAGATGTCTAGTTTTTTTTCAAATATAATCTTTGTACGTTGCTAATGTACAGATGTCTGATTGTTTAAGATATAGTCTTTGCTCATTGCTAATAGACAGAAATCTGGTTGTTTCAAATATAGTCCTTTGCATATTGCTAATACGCAGATGTTTTGCAGTTTCAGATATTGTATCTGCACATTGCTTATATGCTGATGCATGGATAATGCCGATATGATTATATTATAGTCCAGAAACGCATTTCTGACTTTATAGTATACTCGTTTTCCGAAAGGAATCTTGTTTTCTCACTAACATGTCCCCATTGCAACACTCTTAAGTTCATGGTCTGGTCGATCCATGGTGGTCTTTTACTCCCAGGCAAAGCAAATCTTTGGCCATTTCTGTGAAAGAGGAAAGTAATAACACAAATGATATTAAATTATTTCAAATGGTTATTCACCATTTATAATTTCTCATGGTCACCAATTTGCAAAAATTCCAATACGCATACGCCTCTCTCTCTCTCTCTCTCTCTCTCTCTCTCTCTCTCTCTCTCTCTCTCTCTGACCCCCCCTCTCTCTCTCTGACCCCCCCCTCTCTCTTTCTGACCCCCCATCTCTCTCTCTTACTGTAACGTCTTATGGCGTGTGCTATCTAGTCGTAAATTGGGGGCGTGTAATAACTCTCTGTGAGTAGAGAAAACTATTGTGAGAGCCATGAGAGAGCGATAGATGTAAGGAGTGAAAGGGCTAGTCTATTTTTATAGTTGGAAAACCCGAATTTATTCGTCTCTGCCCATAGTCGTATATTCGAGTATCATCTGTTTTTCCTGGCATACCCTCGAATGAACAGGTGATGTCAAGAGATTTCGCTTCTGGCGAATTCCTGTACATTGTTATAAGTACAAGTTATGTTAATGGGAAAAAGACCCGGCACTTGACAATCGTTGTTGAAAAGGTTGTTGTACAGTGAAGATATTTATCAATATACTTCTTGAAACTTTGAATGGCGTTTGATTTGATCATTTACCCGTTGGATAGTGCCACTCACAATAGATCTGGAGAGTGGGGATATTTCATTTCACCATCGATATTCTCATGCCTAGTATCTGTGACATGTATTTGTGGTATCTATCGCAACACTAAGGCCCTTTCAGACGCATCGACCAACGCCGTGACTAAAGACGGAGAAAAGTCGTCCACGGTATTTTTCTCTCGAAATAACCATTAGCCAGCATAGGCGTCTTCATACACTCGACCACCGCAAAAAATCATAATCGACCGCTGCTATTACCACGGTGCCCATTTCATGAAAGCACGGCGAAAATTCGTCTAAACAATCAAAAGTACAAAGCGAATGTGGCTACTTTAAGACGGTAAGCGATGCATTACGTGCAAACCATCGACGCACTCTGTTGTGCAAACCATCGACGCACTCTGTTGTGTAAACCATCGACGCACTCTGTGCAAACCATCGACGCACTTTGTTGTGTAAACCATCGACGCATTCTATTGTACAAACCATCGACGCACTCTGTTGTGTAAACCATCGACGCAAGCTGTGCAAGCCATCGACGCACGCTGTGCAAGCCATCGATGCACTCTGTGCAAACCATCGACGCACTCTGTGCAAACCATCAACGCACTCTGTTGTGCAAAGCATCGACGCACTCTGTTGTGCAAACCATCGACGTACTCTGTTGTGTAAACCATCGACGCACGCTGTGCAAGCCATCGATGCACTCTGTGCAAACCATCGACGCACTCTGTGCAAACCATCGATGCATTCTGTTGTGCAAACCATCGACGCACTCTGTTGTGCAAGCCATTGACGCACTCCGTGCACACCATCGACGCACTCCGTGCTCACCATCGACGCACTCTGTTGTGCAAACCATCGACGCACTCCGTGCACATCATCGACGCACTCTGTTGTGCAAGCCATCGACGCACTCTATGCAAACCATTGACGCACTCTGTTGTGCAAGCCATCGACGCACTCCGTGCACACCATTGACGCACTCTGTTATGCAAACCATCGACGCACTCAGTGCAAACCATCGACGCACTCCGCGCAAACTATCGACACACTCTCTGCAAACCATCGACACAGTCCGTGCAAACCATATCGACGCCCTCCGTAACACCTACACCAGTGTTCCAACCTGGTTGAATTGGCGAATTTTGTTTTACTTGTAAGCATCGTTTGGCCGAAAGAAAATGACCTCTCAAATGGCAAAAAATTGATGATTGGTATACCATTAAGAACCAAAATCATGTCTAACTACTTACCTTTTTAACCTTTAAACTGACTTTGGCGGATGGCGGATTTTGTTGGATTTCCGACCTAAAGTTGACGGGAATTTTTCAAAAGCAGCTGGCAACACTGGCCTACATACACATAGAGTACTATGCATCTCGTCACACAAAGAACTTGTATCTCTACAGCAAAACCATTTCTATTCTTTTGATTTGTGACATTTTTCTGGCTTGTTTCGTGTTAATTTCTTTCTTAGACCACGGAGGACTTGGATATTTATGTTGAGTCGTAAGTAACGTTGGCGCAGGATAGACCTATTTTGGGACAAGGTTTCTTGAACATGGGTGTCATGTGTAAACACAGTACTTCCGATTATATCGTCTGCAAAAGGACAGGATTCTCTATCTCACCTACCATAAAAGAGACAGGGGAGTCTCTAAATGTCATTAAAAAGTAGACAGAAAGGCCGCTGTTTGGGCATAATTACATGAAATTCCTACCACAATAATATCATAGTAGGCTGATAACCTGCCTGGCATAATACCATAATCCAGAATAATTTCACTTCATAACTGGTATGGCCCGACACCGAAAGGTAAAAAGGGAACTGCATAACGAAGAATGAAAAACAAAGTATCCATAAAATTAAGATGGACTTTAATTAGCTTCAACACGATGCCACAAAATAATCTTACTGTAATATGTAAAGAAAGTTTGATGCATAACTTAAACACACTGCAAGTCTCTCTGTTACGGAGATGGCATCTCGGATTTTAGTGTTCAGCTTTAATAGAAAAGGATTTAGAAGACCCAAACGTTCATCATAACTTGGTATTGACATTCTACAATAATTAGAAATTGTTTCCCGTATTCTCGTAATTCATTAGGCGGAGCAATTGCTTTTATGGATTGTTTAAAAGTTATTTCATTTAATCCTGGTGTCGAGACCGACTCCTTTGACGATACGTCTGTCAATATCAACGCAGAAAATGGCAACGCTATTTTTAGACTCGATCAAGAGCGTTAATAGAGTTCTGATATGTGGAGATTTCAACTTCCACATGGACAATGACGACAACCCCAACACAAAATAATTCAAAATACCTCTAGAACATAATTTCGAAAAACAAATTGAAAGTCCAACCCATTCACAAGGCCATTCCGTTCACCTGATTATCACTAACTAGGAAACTACCATCGAAGTACGAGATCTTGAGCTTGAAGACCAATGCTAATCAGATCACATCCTTGCCTCCTTTCACTAAGCTGTGAAAAAACTTAATCAGTGGAAAAAATTACCGTCCTTTCTCGTAACATTAACGCCATCAACATCGGTCGCTTCAAAGAAGACGTTAAAAATGCTCTAGCTGACGTGCAACCACTAAGCGTGGAAGACTTCAACAAATGCTTAACAACAAGTTTAGGCCAACATGCTTTTCTCAGAAAACAAACAAACAAACAAACTTCGAAAACTCGACCAGTGCCCCGTGGATTTATGATCGTGTCAGGATTGCAAACTGAAAGAAGATGGAAGAACACGAAACTTGAAATTTATACGAACATCATGAATGAAGAAAAGACAAATTATTACAAGAAACTCTGATGTAGTCACTCAAAAAGGAAAAGTTTTATGATTTGGAATCAGTTGTTAAGCGAAGGTGAAAAGCAAGATTTGCCAACTAACATGGATATTCACACACTTCCTTCCATATTCAATGATCATTTCATCGATTTAATGAAGTTGGCAAAATTAAATTTGATCTAGATACATCTCACTCTAAACCCTTTATGTGACAATACAATGGGGGAAAGTTTCAATAGCTTTAAAACTGTTCCAGTCAATGACATAAGAAATATCATTGCAAAGTCTCCTAAAAGCTTCTCAGAGCTAGATCCATTGCCTGCATGCCTTTTCCTTGAATGTCTTGATATTTTGCTGCCGCATGTAACGACTATTGTAAACCAATCACTCATGATTGGAGATATCCCACAGTCTTTTAAAGACGCCTACGTTAGACCACTTTTGAAAAAAAGCTATGTCAATGTCAATGACCTGAAAAACTTTAGACCTGTCTCTAAATTGCCTTTTCTTTCTAAAATCCTCGAAAGAATAGTATTAAAACAAATTGATGAGCATCTGGCAATTAATAACTTAAGATCTTAATTTCAATCAGCATAATAAAAAAAAACAAAACATAGTACCGAAACAGCTCTTTTACGAATTACATCAGACTTGCGCAATGCTGCTGATCGGCGACAAGTTACACTATTAGCATTACTTGATCTCTCAGCAGCATTTGATACCATTGATCATACTATCTTGTTGAAGTGCCTTGCTGAATCATTTGGTTTTCAGGGAAAAATTTACTTGTGGCTAAAAGACTATCTCTCTAATTGACAGCAGCTAGTTGCGATCAACAACTTAAAATGAAATCCCGCCAATCTTAAGTTTGGTGTCCCTCAAGGCTCAGTATTTGGCCCAACGCTATTCTCCCTCTATGTCAATCGTTAGCAGAAGTTATTGAAATGCATGGTTTTAGCTTTCATTCCTGCACTGATGGTACTCAGATTTATAAATCTTTTGATTCCCAATTTTTAGAAGTAAATATTGGATCCCTTGAAAAATGTATCTCTGATATTTTCAAATGGATGGTATCCAACAAGTTAAAACTCAATCAAGAGAAAACAGAAGTCCTTTTGATTGCTACGCTCAACCCT
>JAOYNN010237975.1:0-10531 GCA_025770095.1 Goniobranchus kuniei
CACACACACACACTTACACACACCAAATTTGAAAGCAAATTCAGAGGAAGGCCAATCACATATATTGCCACAACCCTCAATAAAGAAATCTCACAAATTGACCCTACCCTAAAGCTCAACATACTGTAAGATCTTGAAAATCTAAGATCTATTACCCAGAACTGCAAAGAAAAGAAACAGCTGACAAATAAGGTCAATGAAATTGCTGCGGCCTCCTTCTCCGACGAACAAGATGCGACATGCAATTAAATCCAGTAACTCATACTTACAAATAAAAAATCATACTCCTGTCAGAATCTTAATTAAAAAAAAAACTCTGCTCTACTAAGGTATAATCCATAAGTCCAGTAAGGGGGAGAATTCTGCTTGAAAGTATGTTACTATAATGGAAAGCAGTTTGAAGGAAAATACTCGTAACCTTTAATGATTCTCAATACAGACGTCAGAATGTCAGCCTTTCCACTGTTGGTGAATGCAGCAAGTCCATTGCTAGATCCTGAAAAGGGTTTAGTTTGTTTTGTGTTTTCAATATTGAACATATATATAAAAGGATGAAATGAAATAAGGAAAAATCATAGTGAAGTTTCAAAGCTTTTAATTACAAGCAAAGACATATATGCAGTTTAGAGAATCAGACATTATCTCTAAGTTTCAGTATGAATTAAAGGTCAGTCAACTGATACAAAGCAGAAGAGATGTACAATGTTGTCAGAAAATTATCCACTTAAAAAGGCCAGGCATTTATTGAGAGACTTGAAAATCAGTCATGCTCCTACTTCTGGTAATTAACTGCATGTTCATACTTGGTATAGTTGCATAATGAAATGTTAACATTGGCTAAGAGACAACGTTGAGTTCTGACCCAGTAGTGAGTATTTTGGGATTGTATTTCTATGCAAATACACTGTGAAAGATACCCTATGATGCATAAGACAAGAAGAATATCCACGTCCAGGAAATATATTTGGCTAATGTTAGCTTTTGGAGGATTGAAGTGAGATTAAATAACTTAAAAGATGTATTCAGAATAAATCAAACTCATCTAAAAAGTAACAAAAGGTCCCTCATTCCTTTAATATAGAAGTGAAAGGTCCTCAACCATCTTATTTGATGATTAAGTTTTTTGGTAGTTTAAAAATTTTCAAAACACTTTTGTATCACCATTTCAAATCTTTTAAAGACAACAGACTAATTCAGACTTTGAATTATGAAGATCAATTCACCAGCTGGAAGTGGACAAAATGGGATCTGAGGCTTTATAAGGTTGTCAACATTGTCAGGATTTAATTCAATGCCAGCATTCCTTTGGAGCTGTATGATGTAACCTTGCACAATTTCCTGATAAATGCCATCACCACCAACAGTAATAATACTGTTTTAAAAGATAAATAGAACAACAACACGAATTGGAAACAAGAATGCTCATTGTGCAAATCAGAGAAACATCTATAAACTGATAAATAAGTCAACACATCATTGGATTGGGTCATTTTGAAACTTGACAAAATAAAATAAAATATAGCCCATTTGGCAATATTCAAATGTACTTTTTCACTTTAGTTGTAGGGGGCTGTAGGGCACCCCTGATATCTTGACAACCCTCGTCCAGCCTTCTCTGTTTTCGGCCATTCTAAGGGTCATAACCAGGGGCTGTCCTGTTGCCTCTTTTTCTCCCACCTGGTACTGTGCCCTGCAGGAGCCTTTTTGAAAAGCATATCACATAACTCTACAATTTTAACTTCCAAATCTTTATGATGGGGAGGAGATCCTAATGTGGGCCAAATGCTGCCCAGATTTGGTTCCTGACTTCAGTGTTGGTAATTTGGTCCATGAAGGAGATGTCAAATAGCTTTCTGAAGCATCTCATCTTGCAAGCTTTTATCCGCCTTTCAAGATCTGCTGTAACTTACAATAAGGGTCCATGATTCGCAAGCGTACAGGAATGTGGATTTGACAATACAGCGAAGTACGTGGATGTTACAATTAATGGCTATATTTTAACCATTCCATACTATTTTGAGCTTGGTTAGCGTTGACGTTGTACTATCCTTGCCAGTACCTCCTTCTTTTAACTTTCATCTGTCACGGTGGCGCTGAGATATTCAAACGTTGTTACTGACTCCAGGTTTTGACATGCCACCTTTATATTCTTTGTAAAGGCATCAACTTTATTTGACATTATCTTTGTCTTTTCCAAGTTGATTTCCATTCCAAAAACTTTTGATGTTGTTTCCAAGGCTTTGATAAGGTTTGCTGTCTCATCTTTGCTGATTGTCAAGCAAGGGTGGAGCTTGAGCTTAAAATTTGACTATGCACACTGCAAGTCCGATGTAACATGATACACATTATAAAGTTTTAATTTCAGATGCAATGGCAAAAATTACGACAATCAGAATGACTTTTATAAAATTTATGTCAAGTACATTGGTGAATGGCAATCTAATTTTTTTTTTTACATGTGAAGTGACAAACTTAGTATTGTCTTGAGTATGGCATTTACCATTCACACTGTGAGAGCAAATAGAACATGTCAAGAGCAATCCATACAATGACAATGATAAGTTACGTCTGGTTTAGTTACCGGTACTGGTAATGAAAAGCATAAAAGTTTTAAGCAAGAGTGACACTTAATCTAGCGTGCCCAACACACACCCAACAGTCCAACTTAATTTCTGCTCCCACACTTCCTGCCACTTTATTTTATGAAAGGGAAATAAATATATCTAACTTAATATTTAAAAAGCGTACTCGCTTCAGACAATAGATCAAGTTTTATGCTTTTATTTACTAATTGCCTTGGTGAAGTTCAGAGTTTGAGCTAATTTGGTACTGTAAACAATCATCTGGCAGTACCTAGTTTAAACTTAAAAAAAAAAGCTCAGCTGTGAACGATGACGACCTGCCATTCACATCATGATCGGCGTATGGCCTCCCCATTCAACGTCCTATTTCTAGCAGTGGGCTGGCCCAAATTCCTTAGGGATAGACGCATGTATTTTGTCTTCAGTGTTGGTTAGAGAGCTGTGCGTATGTTCCAGTTTTACACTCACTTCCTCAATTGCGAAGTGTAGGTTCAAGGAGTGATGATTTCCAACGGGTTAAGACACAGTTCTGAGTATAACATTATGACAGTATTGGCAGTAAGGGGAGGTAAGCATTGTAGACACATGACGCAAAGAAACAAGAAAATCAGAATACTTTTCGGCTCGGAAAAGTGAAAGACAGTCTAACTGGATTAAAGCGATAATTGAGGACAGAACTGTACGTTTGTGAATCATGGACTCTTACTGCAAGTTACTGCAGATCTTGTAAGGAGGATAAAACTGCCGATTTCATTAGAAAGGCAGTAAACATGTATAGGATTGAGAGGAAAATACTGCCTTTCTAATGAAAACGGCAGAAAAGCTTGTAAAATTAGATGCTTCAGAAAGCTATTTGGCATCTCCTTCATGGACCAAATTACCAACACTGCAGTCAGGAACTAAATCTGGGCAGCACTTGGCCCACATGAGGATCTCCTCCCCATCATAAAGATTTGGAAGTTAAAATTGTTTTAACTTTTGTTTTAGTTTTGATGTAGATCTTAACCTAGACAGGACAGTTTTGTTTTAACTTTTGTTTTAGTTTTGATGCAGATCTTAACCTAGACAGGACAGTTAAGTTTTAACTTTTGTTTTAGTCTTGATGTAATCTTAACCTAGATTATTGGTTACAGGATTTTACCCATTGTTGCACAGAATTGTTCATTGAGCCAACCCCACTGTTGCCAAGTCATCTACCTATGTAATCTGCAAAGCGCAGGTTGGTGATTATTCTGCCACCAATAGTTACTATGTCATCATGCATTTGAAGTGCATCAGTTGTGATTTTCACAAGGAAAATATTGACTAAGGTAGGTGAGAATAAACATCTCTGTCTCAGTCCTTTTGATGTTCTAAACCATTCTCCAGTGATTCTTTTGAAGAGGACAGTACTTGTGGCTTTATCACACAGCCTTTTGATAAAACATTTGAAGTTGAACTCGATCTTGTTATTGTGCATGGCTGCATGCCATACCCTGTTGAAAGTCTTTTCAAAATCAACAGACATGATACAAATCTTGCCGATGTTGTTGATATTTTTCCATCTGCAGTCTTACGTTGAAGATTTGTTCAGTTGTGCTTCTTCCCTCACCAAAAGCTGTGTCCTCTGCTGTGATTTTTTCACTGTGGGGTTTGAGTCTGTTCACAATATTTTCAGCATTACTTTCCTAGAATGACCATAGTGTGTTTCAAAATTCAAAGTCACATATTGAGGCCTATATCTTCAAAAATAAGCATTGGATGGAACTGAAATTTTGTGTATGAGTCTGAAATTATCATGACCAAACAATAATCCTGTTTTCAAATTTTTATCAAGTAAAATTAAAGTTTTTTTCTATTAGAGCTATATAAAATACTCAAGATGATTGAATGTACTATATTTATTTTATTCACATTAAAACAATCTCATTCATTTGCACATCCAATGAAACCAAAAGTAAAATGTTAGGATAAAAATAAAGTTGTTTTTTTTTATTTCTTTTGGATCTAGAGTAGCATAATATAGTTACCACTTTTTCAATAGACAAAAGAACATGACATAGATCTATTCTAAACATACTCTCAAACCCAAACATGGCGTCTCGTTTTGAATGAGTTGCGTCACATATCCTTTACCGTATAACACTGAAATGTTGAAGTTTTGTCAGCTCAACATTTCTAATATAGGACAAATAAAAAAATTTCTCAAATAAAGCCAATTTTGAACTGAAAAAAACATTTTCGTTTGGTCATGGATACATCGAACCACCACACAAAGTTTCAGAGAGATTAAAAAGAGGGTTTTGGAGATATAGACATTTTTCTGTGGCTCTAAATTTCGAAATGGACTATAATTGGACTGCTTTGTCTAATAGTTCTGAAGCAGTGGCAAGTTTCCTTTCTTTAGTAAAGTTATTATCATTGATTGTGATCACTGCATTGGCCATTCTTTATTGCTGCCTCAACTTCTTCTCAGATAATGGTTTACCATACAGTAGTTACCTGCTAATCGGATGTCGGCTAAATGGACGTTTCCCCTTTGTGGACCTTTTTTCCTTGGAGCGTTTCTTTTTATTGTCAAAATCACCCCTCTGACTGGATGGTCCAAAAACAAGAATGTCAGCTAACTGGACGTTCAGATTCTGGAGCAATGCAATGCCCATCAACTTCTTAAAGTTATTCAAGAGACAAATAGAATCTAACTAAGCATATGAATGGCCTATTGTGCTCCACAATGCTTAGAGTAGGGATTGAGGGCCTTTCAAGACCAGGTTTATTGGTGTGTCATAGTGTGAATATAGAGCTTCCCTGTCAATAACTCCTGCAGGGCCTGAAGACTTTCAACCTTACCGTTTTGAATGCCATGGGATTGTTGGCCAATCCTAGTGTCCAAGCAATTATCCCCTTACCCATCATTCTTAATAATGATAGTCTGTCCTGCCAAGCCTCTGTAACATCATGGCCCTCCAATCGGATCGTCTGGTGAGACAATGATCCTTTTTGTTTGGTTTGTCTTGGTGGTCTGCCAGAATCCCAGAGTTGTAATTTATAGGTACAAGTTTAATTGTAGAAAAAGTAAAAATTTTGGTGGAGTTCATATTGAGTCAGACCTGCCCATGAATTACCAGGTAAGTTCCTTTATTAGACCTTTGAATTTCCAATTGAAAGAGATTAGCAACATTCAATCATTCATTTCTGAAGACAAAACAGAATATTAATTGTAGCCCTGATATTTTCTAGATTATATTATACACCAATCTCAGAGAGTTTGCAAATATGACAAAATAATGCTGCTAGGTTTATTTTCAACATAAAAATAGAGAGATCTTTTATAACAATTTATTTAAAAACTTCACTGGTTGACTATTGAAAAAGGATTAGGTTTAAGGCCCCCATTTCTATAGGCCTATATAAATATTTACAAGGAATTGCCCCCTCTACCTGAGTAGCTTGATTACATGAAAAGTGCAATCAGCTGAAATTGGACTAAATAGGATCTGATGCAATATGCAATCTCGCCTGCTAAGATCAGGTAAAGGATAAGACCAGGTCAATTGTTCCTAGATCCATGAGGAATGCTGGAACTCGTTGCTTCTTTGTTATTTTTGGCCCAACTATTAGGAATAGAATTCCACAGTCTATTCGAGAAAATGACTCCCCTTACAGTGAGTTTTTAAAAAGCCTTGAAAACACATTTATTCAATCGACATTATTTTTGGTACCCGTTTGAATCATGTATTGTGCAATGAGTCTCGAATAACTTAATATTTTTTAAAACAATAATGTAGATCTATTTCATTGGTCAAAAGTCATGTCACAACTATGATCAAAAGCAGTATGCTCTTTAAATTTCTCCCTATGGTTTTCTATTGTTCATGTTATGACTGATATTGTAATCATCATTACTTTTAAACCTTAAATCTTTTACTTTGATTGTTGAATATTTATGTACATAATTTGTGGTATCATTTTTATATCGTAGTGCATGAATAATCTGCATTGAGCTCTTAATCTGTCATTGTAAACTATCAAGAACTTGAAATTATACGACATGTTGGCGCTATAGAATGCTCAGTTATTATTACTCAATTATTCACTTTGATGAATGAAACATAAAAACTTAATTCGTGAAATATTAACAAAGTAAAAGTCAAGTGTCAGTACAGTTTATATTGTGAAGCTCTATGAATTGTTCATAAAATAAGTTAAAAAAAAACAAACCCATTGAAACTTCATTGATGATAGGATGCACCATGGAAAGTTTAGCATCTGTTAAAAAAACCTTTCTGAAGTTCAGCATAAATTGAAAGGAAGTATGGCTTATGTTTAATGAAAATACAAGTGAAATAACCAAAAACAAGATATTTACCCATCATAGCCAGTGAAATCATAGCTTTCACCAATCTCCAGACCATGTTTAGCTCTTTCTGATACTGTTCAGGAATGAAACCATGTAAAACAATAAGAATTCAAACACTTCTCGACAAAAGGGAAGTAACTACATATAATTAATTTTCTCTTCATGTATTTGTTAATGAAGAATATATTCACGATTAACAGTACAAATTCCAAGTACATAGCACGACAGTATTTTATGGAACTGCCACTTTAACGGAACAATCCCTTGCTTGGGAACAGAATTCTTTCTTTATAATTATTGTCACTGGTTCCTGGTGAATATTGTTTTAGTGGCATATATGATTTCAACAACAGGCATCATTTTTTTATATTTATAAGTAGAATCAGACGTCCAAGCACTATAGCCCTTGTTACCTGGCTTACCCAAACATGCCAGCATAATCTCTCACATCCATGAACCTAGACAAAGGCATGGCAAAAACACACTAAAGCCAGCAATGTGAAGTGAGAGCTACCATGCTAAATGTACTCAAAGTGCTTTACAGATGTTCCCCGACAGGCCTTTTCTAACCAAATCCCTTCTCAACTCCATGTGGAGTATTCAGAGATGCAGCCATTTAATAGGTGCACTTGTTCAAGCATACTGACTGACAAGATCCTACTGTGTAATGATCAGGTACTCAATTACACCTCAGGTTGGTGAGGAAATGTATGTAAATAGCCTTTCCCAAGGACTAAACAGCACCGTGGCCAGGCCTCAAACTTGGAACCTCACGATTACATGTCCAGCGCCCTGACACCACAACCACGATACCACACATGTGCTAGACAAAAGTGAGGGTCGATTTTGACCATCGCATAAATTGACTTATTGTCATGTGAAGATAACAATGCAAGTGACCACTAGCTGTGTGGGTCTTGACAATGAAGATTCTTGGGAGCTACTTTGGATGCAATATTGAGGCCTTACTATCTTGCCTCAAGTGTGGGTTCAAAAGTCTTCAACTGAGAGGTGAGAGAATAGCCCCTAAAACACCAAACAAACAAAGAAATCCATCCCTAGACATGAAAGCCGGTTAAAAGGAATGTCACTTAACCTGTCATCGTAGTTTTCTGCATTGAAAATTTCAAAATTCTGCGCAGAATTCTGCACCCAAAATGACCAAATTCTGCAAAAATTCTGCAAGAATTTCAACCACGGCAAAATTTTACCTATACTTCTTTAAAAAATATAATTACTATTAATCATAAGTTGAGAAGTAGCAGTAGAGACAAAGTTTAAAAAACAACAACAAACAAACCCAAAAAACCTAATGATTAACAGCATACCTGTATTTTTGTTTAGAAACATAAGCTGATAACATAAAATTCTAGCAAAAAGTGTGACCCATTAGAAACAAGACACCATTGTATAATTTCAAAATCAAAGTGAGCTGGCATTTAGGCTTTGTCATTGATAAATGTAGCAGATTACACAACCTTGTAATCTTTTTTTTTTTTTGTGTGTAACAGGGCAGCCAACGAAGGCCGTTCAGGATTGGCGTTACACGATCAAACTTTTTCTTTTGAACTATTAATTATCAATTTTATTAGCTCCACAATTCTGAGCCGTCTGAATTCCTTTGATGGGGAAACCATTACATAAACCATGCCAGCTGTTTATATACATGTATTTCATTATTTTGAAAGAAATATCAGGAACATTCAAAGTTTAGGAAAAGAATGCATTGCATCCTTTTGTTACTGAAGCAAATGAAATGAATTGTGCTGATCTGTTCTACAAAATACAAACTTATCAAAAAATCATGTGCACAAACTTATTGATATAAAGGAACAGCAGATGCTTCAGGCTTTCCTCTGCATGACGGCATCTCAGATCGCCGTGGAGTAAATTATAAAAACAAAAGCTCCTCTCTGTATCAAAACGGACTGAAAACGGACATGATGTATGCTCTCGGAAAACTGAAGCTGACAGTCAGCTGTCTTGTCTTCAAAGCATTCTTTCCTTTAAAATATGTATCCGTTTTCTAGAATCTAGAACCTACATCTAGATCAAGTTTGTTTAGGCCTACCAAAAATAGCTCACTCTAAAGAGAGAGAAAGAGAGATCACTCAAACGTAGTAAGATGGTGAAGTTTATTTTTTTTTAAATTTTGTGTGTGCAATTCTACATCTGAAAACATAATAATTCAGCAGAATTATGCAAAAAATAAGTCTGAAAACATAACAATTCTGCGAAATATCAAAATTCAGCGGCCGCGCCATGGGTTAAGTTCTGTGGTGCAATTAATGCATTTTTCCGCGATTGCAGCGCCGGTGGAAAACTACAATGACAGCTTAACTGGAACAACTTGCCGGAAATGGTGCTGTACCACTTAAGTGGTGTGCACTGTACTTTAACTTTGCATCAGAAGTGAAGCATACCAAACCAAACCAAATGGACATAATGAAGACGATTCATAATTCTGTTTAATTAAACACCTTTTTGTAGGCTGCAGATTATTCAGCCAACAAGAATAAGTCGCATGAAATTTTGATCCATGGAGACATTTTAACTATTTTTTTTAAGAAATGAATATATATCTCTACTCTGATACTTGAAGCTACATGAATCTCGAAATGAGAATTTATCATTCAGTGATGATAAAAAGATAAAGATAAAGATTGCATCTATATAGTGCTTTTCACAGTTCTACAAACAGTCTCAAACGCCTTACAATACTTTATCCCCTAGCAGGCATCCTCGCTGGGGAGTATACAGTAAAGTGTAAAGAGTATACAGTCAGCACAACAATACCAGCCTATTGCTAGGTACTCATTTAACACCTGTCGAGTGAAGCAATTGAGGTAAATTTTCTTGCTTAAGGCAAAAACACAAATAGTCGCTGGTGGGAATCGAACTCAGGACCTCCAAGTCCCAAGCTGACACCTGGCCTTAACCATTGAGCCATCTGTACCCCAAATGATAACCAAAACACCCCCAAGAGATGAACTTACCAATAACTGTTGCGTCAATCCCTGCCATTTCAAAAATAGGAGCAACATCCTTTTGATACAGTGTCTCTCCTTTTCCATTTCCTCCGATTGGGTTGATCACAACAAATATTTTCTTGGGACGGCCTGTGACTACAATAAGAGTGAGGAAAAATAATTTGTACACATATCATTTTCCAACATATTTCCTCTTTGGCACTAAAACCTTCATAGCCTGTATGAAAAATGTTTGTAGCTAAATTCGTCTCATTTCCTGCAGTTTTAGATTATTATTAATATTTGAAATGATTATTTTGAATTTGTCAGCAGCCATCCTCTTTCTAGAGCAACATATAGCTTTGATCCTTTCACATAAAATGGTTATCAATATTTGAATGTTAAAATTTGCCATAATGTGAAAATAAACAAGGTTGAGTCAAGGATGGCAGCTGGGGTTTAGGGATGTGGAAAGCAATTAATTATCACATGCAAAAGGAGAATGATTCAAAGAAACATAATCTAAGAAAGTTGGAGCTTTCATAAGTGCTAAATCCACTAAATGGGCTTGTAGCACACTACAAGTGTTCCCTGACAGGTCTTTTCCAACCAAATACCTTCTCATTTCCCAAGGACTAAAC
>JAOYNN010238086.1:0-10528 GCA_025770095.1 Goniobranchus kuniei
CTTGTTGACATTTGGCCGGTGATTCTCTTATCCGAAAAATTCGGTAATCCGAACAAATTGCTGGGAACGGAGGGGTTTGGATTACCAAGCCTAAACTGTATACTCAGTATTCATGCTCAGTGAGTGAAACAATTAACAGTGGTGGTGTGTATAACAAAAGACTTTCCAATGGAAAGTCAGCACTAGAGTGTTGTAGTCAAGTTGAAGTTGAAATGAAAGCCATCGATATTTCAATCAAAGATGAACAATCAAACTCCTACTCACTCATAACATTTATATACAAAAATTAAGCAAAATCTCATCCAATCCAAAATATCACAAATCCTTTCATTCTCATTCAAAAATTAATTCATGTAATATATTGCTGTAGAATGAAGCTTTAAAATGAAATATACATTTATCAAATATTTTAAACAATTAGTACATTGATTAGCATAAATTAAAATAAAAAAAATATCTCCTGGCAAAAAAGATATACATTTCAAAAATAATTAAAACTGTTCAAGTCAAAGCATCTAATAAAAAAGAAAAAAAAATTACATTGTCACCAATGCTTCAATTACTTGAAAAACTAAAATCACAAACTTTTTCTGTGATCATCTAATGAAAAATATTTTTCCACATTTCATGAACATTTCTGAAGTTGACAATGTATACAGATTCTCTAATAAATGGGATGAATTCTCCTCCTAAGACTCAATGAAAATATTGCATTTGTAAATAATACTTTCTAGTTCAATACATCAACACATTGGAAGAGAATTACAAGTGGTAATATTATACTTTGGAACACATCTCCATGAAAAGTGAGACCTCACTTTCCCCTGAAAAATTAACTTATCTATACATATATACAAATAAACCTCCTTACAACCACTCCAGTCCACCTAAGATCCCACTTCTCAGGGGGAGAGATGAGACATTTCACATTTTCCCTAAGTGGAGGATCTTAGGTATTCAGGACCATAATTTTAAAAGAAACCTATATATTGTCTTACAATACTTAATTTTATTTTATGGAAATGTCTCATTTTACAATGAACCCTTGGCACTTTGGGATTTTTTTCTCTTCTTTTTTTTTCTGTCTTTTTTTTGTGCCAAATGAAGAGGAGACTTGTAAACAGTGATAACATTCCATCAACGACATAGGTACTTTGATAATTGCGTACCAGCGTTTTGTAAGAGTGTAGTTGTAATGGGTTGCAGTGTCTAATTGCCAGAGTCGAGAGAGGCTGCCATATTTTAGAGTCCTATCATCAGGATATTGGCAGAATAATTAGCTTATTTCGTTTAAATACACATTTAATTTTCTATGTTCATGTGAAAAATCTACTCACACAACATCTAGTGTTTCCTGGGCACTTCCAAGCTTTATCCAATATTAGCATATGCGTTACTTAAAGAGAAGAGTTTTAAAAATATGTATTATTTGAAAGATTCTCATTCATTCTGATTAGTCAGCCATTAAGAAAAAGCATTAGTCACCTTTGGTTGGGTACCTGATTAAAAAAGGGACTAGACCTACAGACATTACAAATACCTTTTTGTAATTTTAATTTTAATCTGGCTATGGGAAAGTAATCTCAGCCTCGGATGAAATGGATCATCTCATTGAAAGTAATAATGAATGAGTAAGTTATCATCTCTGTCTTTGAAAAATCATGATGAAATGCAAGGATATGAGACTAGTCATGTGTATTAGCCAATTGCTCCTTTTACTATTACTTTCATTTTATTTTGTCTTTTAGAAAAGAAGACATAAACGATTCATTTATTGACATACTTCAGTGTGGTCTTTTTTCACTACCCATCATTGATTGACCCAAACAGCCTGAGCACTAAGTGACAATGGGTCATCAATCTTCAGGGAGAGAGATAAGATGGACTGATTCATGTGCGCAAACCCTTTATTGACCACACTGGGTGAGTTGAAAACTGCATCATTGTTCATTATAAAACATATTTTGTCAAAACAAAACAAAACACACCATCTAAATTTCACTAGGCTCATTCCTAATACTGGTGTCAGTTCTCATCAAATCATTTCAATGACAAGATTGCTATCTAAAAAACTTCTGGTTTGACATTTACAGGAATTGGATTCCTTGGACTGCCTTGAGAGTTGGAAGATTCATCTTCCACGCTTGCAGGTAGGGGACTTCCCGACGAATTTGCCTGTTGGTTGTTTCCTTGACTTAGACTAATTATACCAGAATTGATCATCATGGTTGGATTAAAAGGGGCTGAACCAAACTGAGAATATTTTTCCATATCAATACGAAGATATTGAAGCAACTGATAATCTTTATCATTTAACTGAGCAACAGGCTTCCTTTTAAAACGCCAGCAAACTTTCCGATTTGTTGGATGGCGTCCCTGTTCAGCTATGCCAAGTCCAAGATCTGCAACTTTCTGGAAAAAGAGAGCACTAGCCCATGCAGGATGCCTGTTGTTAGTTCCTTCAATTCGGACAGGAGGTGTGATAGACTTTTGAGCAGCAGTGGTGGCTGATACCCCGTGTCCATCATCATAGCACTCTAATAATCTTTTAATCCTACGACCATGAACTGCTACAAATTGTGTTTTAGAAAAATGCACAAAGTCTATGGCTTGCATCATTTCACTCATGTCCTCCTCCACTGTCGTCATCATGTGTGGCAAGTTTGTGTAATCCACATCTCCAATTTGATTCTTCTTTGAGAAATCAAAACGAGGACCCTGGGATTGCGACGATGGACTGCTCAGAAATCCTGGCATATGACCTTGAGGATTGTGGATTGAATCTGGTTTTAGTGGTGAGAGGGAAGTCTGGAAATTAGAGGCCTGAGACATGGAGAAACTTGTACTAGAAAAATGGTTGTTCCCAGAACTACTACTTGCAGAGCCCCCACTACTATCAGCATGACTGCCATCGCCACCTGCCTGAAAAGTAGGGTTTGTGCTCCCATTCTCTTGAAAAGCTGTTTGCGGTAGTGTTGTGGGACTGTCGGGATAATCCATGTCCAGATTACCATTCATGCTCCCATTATCTTTGTCAACTGAGTTGCCAGAGTAGTTGAAAAATCCTGTTTCAACCATGAAAGTCATGGCGAGTTTTTGCTCCAAGAAATACTTTCCCAACACAATGGCACATTTAATTGTCCCTAAATCTATGGTCCAATCCCATTCAAAGTCATAATCACTCTCAGAATTGCAAAACTGAAGTGCATTGTCCAAGGCTTTCAAAATTCCACTAATTCTAACAATCTGTCCCATAGATTTACCGATGATTCCCTCATGCTCATTTTGTTCTAATTGATTCAGTACAGTGGACCACTCTTCCTCAAAGAACCTACTCAGCTCTTGAACTGCATCAGCGTCAAAAAAATATTTGACTTTCTCTCTGTGTTTATCCAATAAGATAGAGTAGATTTGTTCAAGTTCTGGAAGATTGAGATCAGAATTCGGCTCTCCAAACACACCTTTCATATCATCTGCTTGTGGACAAGACATCAAAAGACGGCTAGAGAACCAGGATGGGCATTTCAACATAAGTGTCACCATGTACTCTGGGCTGGCAAAACCTACATAAAGAAATTCAGTAAAATAATTTTTGAAAATTGAATGATAGGGATTTAGTTGAGAAAAGTAGAGGCAAAATTAAATTCAAGAAATATTTTTGTAATTTTTGTTGTTCTTATCAATGAATTATCATCTTCCAAGGCATAGATAGACAGCTCAGTTTAGTTATCCTGCTCGCCTTTACTAGGTCACGCTGACCGAATTCAACAGCTGTGCACGAGTCTGTTGTCGGAGATGGAGTTTTCTCAAGGCTTGTGGCCATTAATAATGGGTTCAAATATCATTCTCTAACTCCCAAAGGTAACTACAATCGGCTAATGTGCACATGAAAGACGCCTTTTGAATTACTCCTCTCGCTGACCATGTTTGGAACAAAAGACAAAAAAATCGCTTAATTTTCTCCTGACATAGGTTTGAAAAGGAACTCCTTTTGGTTCATTGTTTTCATCTAATGCAGAATTTTTATAAAATCATATTAAGTTGTTTGTCACAGGACGGGCTCGACACGTAATTAAGCGGTGTTAATTAGATCGAGTGTCCCGTCAGATGTATGTTAAATTGTTGAAGAATGAATTCACGACTATCTCACAATCGCATGCAACTCACAAAAAGTCAAGTAACTCGTCTTATATAGTATATGATGCAAAGTTTAATGAGGTAACAAATCTACTGAACGATAAAATGAATAGAAAATGAAGTCACAGATACAACAATAGTATATAGAGATTCTGTAAATCAAACTAGCATAAGATATGATTCTTAATGCTCTTAGCTTTAGACGTCGTTGTCTGGATCAGGTTCGGCAATGCTTTAGGATGCTTTCCGCCACAGCCAGGCGACCTTCGATGCCAACACACACACACGCCAACAAAGTTCAGGAACCAATCAGGTACAAACCCGCAGGTGAAGTATGATCAAGCTACAACTTGCTTCAAATTAATAGGTTTCTTGGTAAAACCAAACCGTCTTCAAGATCTTAGGAATCACCGAATTACCAACGACCAACAAAGCAGATTTCTTGTGAATCAGCTCTAGGGTATGGTGAAACAAACACTGTAGAGTATCCAATAACTCTGATTAAAGCTTATTGTTTAATTAATTATCTTTATCTTTCGTTAAGTATATGACCATAAGAAAAGAAATGTATATGTATTTAACGAACCACCCGTACATTATAATCTAAACTGAATAGTGACTATAAAGTTACTATCACCATCTCACCTTCTGATGGGTAAGGATAATACAACAACATAATTCTAGTTTACTTAATAAACATATGAGTTTATAAATTCAAACATTTCATCCGTAAAAAGCATTCATAGTAATAAGTGTGCTCGTAAAGTAAATCCATGCACGGTAACTTGGGATTACCACATAACTTAATGTACTCGTTACAAATTCAAGTAATTATGTAATGGCACATTATGTACACATGAAATCCTTCAAAAAACATAAGGACATCTTTAAGGATATTAACAATGGTATATGTATAATTTACTTATAGGCAACAATACATTTTGACATGAGTTGAATACAACATTTCTTAACAACTACGATGTACAAATGTCTGCTTTGCCTGTAAATGCTCCCTATGACAATAAAGTAACACTCACCCCAATTCTTGAGCTTCCTTGAAATGTCTTTTGTAGACTTTAACACAGAGACCAGTTTGTCTCACGAACAGAGAATCGCGTTGCTCTCAGTCCCGCCTAACGATTAATATGTGTATGGCTTGCCACATGGACATCAGCATCTCGCAGCGTCTGGAGTGTGAGTGAAGTTTTGAGCTAAAGGTTCTCTCATTTATACTAAATTTGGGGACAACATATTACCATATTTGGGCAGAGAAACTCCGGTGACTAACGGGAAAACCTCGACCCACATAAATTTCTAAATCAGGGTATCCCCTACTTAAAATAGCTATTTCCCACGTAAACAACTGACGACTCATCGCGATGGGATGTTAGTGACGTCAAAGTCGACCCAAACAAGGTTAGAAAGCCACATAAATCTTTCCCCGAGAAGAGGATTCTCCCAAGACTCTGAAACCCTATTTTAGCCTACGCATTCAGAGCCATCTCGACAGAAATTTTTGTCCATTGAAATTTCCCCAACAATGCAACGTGGCTGGCTGTCGCCGACAATAAAATCTTGAGCCTATTCAATTTCGTAGGCCTAGTATTTCCAGGTCAACCTACGTAGATGGAGAAAATTAACAATAACGAAGTACTCCCACTGACTTCCTTACATTGTTTAACATACTTTTTGTCTAAAACCTGCCCAGATGATTCATAAAACATCCATAAATGTACTTGCTTGAAAGAACTGAGAAAGCTCTATAAAGTTTCAAGAAAGAACAGTTTAAGCGTTGTGAAGCCAATGAAAATTGGCAATTCTACGTGCTCACATAACAATGCACACACCGAGAACTACTGAACACATACGCAAACACAGTATACTATACATGGCCTAGTATTCAGTATGAACTGTGATCATAAACCGCTTAGAACCAGACATGGAATAGGGCTTTCTCGAAGATTGTTTGTTGTCATAACGACATGTATCTTCTCTTTCAAGGAGGCTTTGAGGGACAAGAATCGTGTGTGCATGAATTTTGTAATTACACGTTAATTAGAGCGATGTCGTAAATAAAATCGAAAAATTTACTCACACAATTCAAAAGCGCAATTCACGAAAACTACAAACCTTAGAATGTTGACATTTCAATGAACCCAAAGATGAGTGAAAGAAACAAAGAGACGAAATTTTGGCACAATAATGTGGATGTAGTGAAGGGAAGAATTTATGCAATTTTCAGTCAACGCCATTGATCTGACAGCGCGTACCGAGAAATGCACGTGACTCTAGTGACCTCGAGCAGGTAGCTGGGCGGAGTTGATTAATGGCCTTCGGCTGGCCTCAATTAAATGGTTGTGGTTTGCAGTTAGAGTGAGCTGCCGTGGGGAGTGAAAGAGCCGACATTGCCTTGACGACCCATAGTCTCGGTTTAAATCGGTGACGCAGATCCACATCACCCATCCGACGGGCATTAACGCTACCGGTACATTTCCTTTGAGGCAATTGAAACTCTCACGACCACATTTGAAGAACGGGTCGATTTTGTGATGTATTCTCGACGCTGGAGGCTGTCAATTCAGAAGACTACGTCTCCGAGGATGAAATCGGACAGGTTTTGGGGTTTATGGACCTGACCTTGACGCCTGTACCTTGCCGAGTCAGCTTCAGACTCTGCATGGACTGTTTGGCGCTTTAACATAAGGTGGCAATCTGCTATTGTCAGACATTGTGGCATTCTTCAG
The DNA here is from genome assembly GCA_025770095.1 of Goniobranchus kuniei. NCBI lineage: Eukaryota > Metazoa > Mollusca > Gastropoda > Nudibranchia > Chromodorididae > Goniobranchus > Goniobranchus kuniei. Next base: position 6,882 of record JAOYNN010238086.1, read on the forward strand.
AGGACTGACAAAAGCTGAGTTTCCCTTGATGTCACAGGTTGCCACTCTGTTGAAGCTCGTTCTGGGATATCAATAACAAACGCAATGAGGGAGAGGTCATTCAGTGCAATGAGGAGGGTGAAAAACTATCTTCGATCCTATATGGGTGAGCGTAAGAATCGTCTTAATCATCATCTCTTGCTCTTGAATGTTCACAAACACCGCACCGATGCACTGGAATGGTAAAGGTAGCAGACATATTTTGCCTCTGTAGCCTTTCGACAGGACACGTTTGGTCGTTTCTCAGCAATGGCTCTATCAAGCGCCAGCATTCTTCAAAGGTCATAATCCACCTAAACAAGAAATGAAACTGCATGTGTAAAAACTGACAAGTGCGAAACAGTAAAATCAAGCATGTAGAAAATTCTACGAAGTCTTCCCTCTCTGGCTGTCTCAGCAGACTGTATCTGAGTTTCTAAATCAGGCTGTGACTACATGATTGCTTTGCTACATTATTCGGGTAGCCAGCTGATCATCCGTCAATCATACAAACCACAATAAATATGCCCATCCAGTTTGTTAGCAAACGGTTGCACAGAGGAAATGCGAGGTGTAAACTGTGCAAAATCGAAAACTAGATTAATGCTCTAACATTTATGAAGATTTTCTTTATTTCCAACACAAAAGCATAACATACTCACTATTACCATACTTAGCTTGTTTTACGAGCCCTGGACCCTAAGGTTCCTCTCTGCTGGACTCAAGAATCGGTTGATTTAAAATTTCTTGGTCCTGCCAGTGCCATTCGAGCCGATTTTTAAAGGTGTTGACTTTTTGGGGCACTTGTTACTTTGTCAGGTAAGCGATTTCACATGTTTGCAGTGCGTAGTGCTACGAGTAATAAATGTTTCCTGACGTCTAGTCTTACTCTCTGTGGATAAGCTTCTTAGACTGGATTCGGTCTCCTGATCTGAGTGCTATATCTTTGCATATCTAAATTAAGAAAGCTACACGACGTTCTGTCCCAGACCCCGTTGCAATTTAAAAATTCAATCATGTCTCCCCTTAGGCTTCTGTATGAGTGTTGTTGATAGTCTATTAGGATATGAGAGGTTCCTCATACCTTGTGTAGTTGCTTTGTTGCCCTCCCCTGGACTCCTAAATCTATCAGATCAATGTGCTTCGTGTTATAGGATGCCCATAGCAAACTGGCATATTGTAAATTTGGAAATGACCAGAGTTTTGTAGAGTGGAATAAAAGTAGAGGCATCTAAAATATTGGTATGATCTTCTCAAGAGAGCGAACATGGAATTTCTTTTTTAAACTTTTTTTTTTTTTTTTTTTACTTTTGTGCTGTTAATTGTGTCTGAGTTGGCTTCAGTGACACCGATAGCTGTTTTCTCTTTTGCTGAATCTCGTGGTGTCTTTTCTAGGTTAAAAATGTGACGATCTTTTTCTTTGCCTACATGTATAACTTTGCACTTTTTAGGATGGAATTTTTAAAGCTAGTTTTGGCTCCATTCACTTAATTTGTCGAAGTCTCTTTGTAGGATGAAGGTATCATTTTCGGGTTCGACAGGCTTGGAGATCTTTGTATCGTCTACAAATGATAACTTTGTGTCCAACTCAATTACTTCTGGGAGGTCGTTGATAATCATGACAAACAAAATTGGTCCTATGACAGATCCTTGAGGAATTGATACTGGCTCATAATATAGCAGTTTGAATTGGTTTTATATATCTTTCCAACATTTTCTGAGGCTAACAACTTTGACAAAATATGTGATATGTTGAAATTAGGCCAACATGTTTTATAAGTAGTTATTTAGGCCTACACCCACTGTTAAACATTCGACCTTTTGAGACATATACTTTTTAAACAATTAAAATGTTACGTGACCATAATATTTTTGTTTCTTTCATTTTGCATGCTGCGACTCTTACGTTTGGCACTTTATTCCCATATAAGTCTCCTTGCAATGAACATCGTCATTTGGGGCAAGAGTTAGAACAGTTAGGTATGGGAAGGCGTATGGGTTGCTGCGGACCAATCGTGAGGAGAATGCAACAGCCTTGTATCAGGAAAGGAGGATGTGACCGTTAATGGTGCGAATAAATTGAGGACGTTGAACAGGACTACGAGATGAAAATTTACTATGGCAACATCTAATTGAAGAGGGTTTTGTTTGTTTGTTTGTTTGTTGTTTTATTTTTGTTGTTTTTAGAAAAAAATGAAAATTTAATGACATATCTTCAAACTTTAAAAACACGCACAGATTTTCTTGCCGGAAAAGGTTATGGTGACGTTATGGCAAAAGGAGTAAGGGGGAAAATGTATTCGTGAACGAACATGAAGTTATCACCTATAGGATTGATGGTCTTGCCCTGTTATTGCTTTCAAAAACCAGTACCCATCCAATATACGTAAGCCTACTCGAGGTGATAAATTCATGGCAATTGGACAATATAAAAAAAAAATCCATGGAACGGTATTAAATTAAGAAAAAATAAAAAATTCAGTGAATGATTTCAAAATTTCTTCAAGCAGATGATGAGTTCGTTGACTTAGATATGTGGTGGAATATTGTCTGTAAAATATAAAACATTGTTATACTCATCAATTCAATGTTTGAGTTTTGTACATAATGCTATGTTTCAAATTCAAGATTCATTTTATTCATTAAATGTAACATTACATAATGCATAGACGGGAAAGCTATTTGGTTCGCAGAATACAATATTAAGCACACACACACATACATACTTACGCACAAGCACAAACATACACACACACTTAAGAGTGTAATGATTAGTATAGAAATATAGTACAGGTAAAGGCCTACAGAACATGATGTTAAGTGTTAAACGGTGCCATGAGCAAGAAATAGCTGGAATACTAACGATGGACAGACTCAGTGTCAGATCATGATGTTAAGTGTTAAACATTGACAAGAATTAGCTGGAATACTAAGGATGGGCAGTGTCATTTGACAATTTACATTTGGTTTAGGTCATTTAGTAGACGCAGCGCACAAGGCAAGGGTTAAAAACTATTGCAAAATCTGGCTGTTCTGGCACAGGTGGCATTCCACCTCCTACCGGATGGTACACGTTTAAAGAACTGATTGGCTGGGTGTTGAGGATCCTGGATGATGTTATCGGCTTTACGAAAAGTACGTTTATGAAAAATATCCTGTAAGGAAGGGATGTCATAGCCTATGGTACAGGAAGCGTTGCTCACAATTTTATTCAATCTTGATTTGTGCCCTATCGAGGAACTATTAAACCAAACTGAGATAAAAAGAGTTAGGATGATTCCAATGATAGCTCTAAAGAACGTCGTGAGAATTTGCCGACTGACACAGAATTTGTTCAATTGTAGTAGAAAAAAGATTCTCTGATGTGCCTTTTTAACAATTCCTGTGACATGACAATCCCATTTAAAATCTTGAGAGATGGTGGTACCAAGAAATTTAAATGATTGGACTTGTTCGTCAATTTATCCATTTATTGAAAGTGGTTTTACATTATTTGTTCAACTGTAGTAGAAAAAAGATTCTCTGATGTGCCTTTTTAACAATTCCTGTGACACGACCTTATACGGTTAGCTGAGGACAGGTATGAGTGTAGGAACATGATCGCCAATGTCTGTTTCAGACACGGTACC
>JAOYNN010238197.1:0-10527 GCA_025770095.1 Goniobranchus kuniei
TGGTTGGCCTGTTTTGATGTTACTAAGGATAGGCCTAGATCGAGACTCCTTCGCATAATTCCTTTCTCCGCTGGTAGCAAACAATTTCTTGCGAGGAGGGTATTTTCCCGGTACCGGATACTGTTTTTTTTTAATATTTTATTTTTAAAAATATCTTTCAGCTGTGACGACTTCACCATGTGTCGAGTTCACTGGTTCCCGTCTATCGTCCTCTGATACCACTAGATCTATCCCTTTTACCATTGAACTCTCTTGTCATTTAGGTAAAATTTCGGTAATTATATCTTGACCTGTAGATTGTGTAAATACACATATTCTGTTGAGGTCATACTAGGCCGAGAGGGGGTGGTCGTTTGGTTGTGCCTTTTTTTGCTATATTCTAGACTTATTTTATCGTTAAGAGGAATGGGGATGTCATATTTTCTCTAACTGGCGTAGAGTGAATGGCCGGTTTGCTTGTGCTTTCTTTGTCTATATCTTAGATTTATTCTATCGTTAAGAGGGGCGGATTAGGTCTACGTTTTCTGGAAATATTTATTGCCTATCTATTAGAGGGATGGCGAATTTGGGTGTGCTGGTGTGGGCTATAATGAAATTCCTTAAAGGGTCGGAAACCATGAAAGTACTCTAGATCTATTTCTTTGTCTCATCAGAGGTCTAGATCTCAGTTCTAGGCCTAGCAAGGCAAAGTAGCGGTAGCAGCATCCTTATATTTTTTCAAAAATTGGACCCAGGGAGCCTGGGTACTTGTATACAATCTGGGTCCCGTTTGTTTATTCTTGGTGGCCATGATGGAGACATATGAAAGTGATTGCCAGCTTGGCATAATCCTGGTTGATCACCGCTGGAAGTATCAAATGCAACCGAGTAAAGGTCACACTATACACTTGACCCCGTAACTACCTAAGACAGAATACTCACACAACTAACTGCGCATGACTACGCCTACCTCGAGCCACGCTCAGTAGACCTAGGCCTAGCCCTCTCTTTCACTAAGTTGACGATTGAGATTGACCTTTGAGATTTGGTCATTGGCAGCCTACCCCTCTGTGTTTGTGTAGTGTAAGCGAGTGGGTGGGGGTGCAATTTTTTATAACACACACATTCAATCACCTCTGGAAGTATCGAATACAACCGAGTAAAGGTCACACGATACACTTGACCCTGTAACTACCTAAGACAGAATACTCACGCAACTAACTGCGCGTGACTACGCCTACCTCGAGCCACGCTCAGTAGACCTAGGCCAAGCCCTCTCTTTCACTACGTTGACAATTGAGATTGACCTTTGAGATTTGGTCATTGGCACAGCTAGCCTACCCCTGTGTGTTTGTGTAGTGTATAAGGGAGTGGGTGGGTGTGCAGGGGTGGGGTTAGCCCCCTGTATATAATTGGAGAGAAGTAAGAAAAATCCATAATACACATAATATACACTAGAACAAAAGATGTGGGTGGGTGGGGGGAGCCCCCCTGTTCATTTGGGGGAAAAAAAACATTCGTTTTTGTACGCACATATACAACAATTACACTAAAGAAGTTTATGGATAGGGGGTTTCAGGAGGGCTGGCCCCCCTGTTCAATTGGAAAGAAAAAAACCCATTCATTTTTTATACACACAAATTCAATAATTACACAAAAGAAGTGGGTGGGAAGGGGGTAGCCCCCCTGTTAAATTGGAAAGAAAAAAAATCATTTTTTTTTTATACACACACATTCAATAATTACACAAAAGAAGTGGATGGGTAGGGGCTTCTCAGTAAGAACTTTAAAGGTGGAAGAAGCAGGATATCACTAAAAACACTACACTGGGATCAGCACCGCCAGCAAAATAATGTATTTACTATGTGTGTTCAAATAGAAAGAGTGGGGAAACAAAGAATTTCTCTCCAGTTAGATCAATATACTCCCGGTTTAGCACCGCTGCAATTGTTTTTCTCTATTATGTGCGCTACGATCCGCCCCATTCTTTCCCTACAGCGGTGCCAAAGCGGGAGTAAATATAATACACTCGATGTTACGAGGGGCAGACAAAAAAGTGAGGGCGAGGTTCATAATCAGTCAACACGATTGCTCGTGCAAGTTCAATATCGAACATCGTTGGGGACTGGGGGTAATCGTAATCGGCGACTATGATTCAGCGGTGCTAAACAAGGATTATCCCGCCAGATTGACATATGTAATGGTTCTAATCAGTTTTTTAATTATTTATTTTTTTCTTTTCTTTTTTTTGAGCTGCTAGATAGAGATCCACTCTATTGTATTTTGTGTGCTGAAGGAATAATTTTATATTGTTGTATCAAGACTTTAACTCAAGGCAGACAAAAAGGAAAACACTCTGATTGGAAAACAAAACATGCTATTAGAAGAAGTTGAACAACAAGAACAAGAAAAATGTTTTTTTGTTGTTTTTTTTTCTTCTCCCTTTCCTCATCATTCCTCTAGTGGTGTTTTGTCATTATTACTTTCACGGTGAATTTATTTTCCATCTGGCAACCACTTCCATGGTGTCCATGATGGCTGCCAAGCATAATAAACAAAAAACAGGACCCAGATTGTACAAGTACTGGAGCTGGATTGTTTTACACCTTTCTTCTTATTGCTTTATTAATTTTTTGCCCAAAGCCCCAGATCTAGAGAGCAATGTAAATATTTCAAAAGTATTTTCACATAAAAGAATATTTAGTAGAATAGCATCATGCCTGTTTGTTTGATGTCTGTATAGGCCCTAGCCTGCATAACAATGAACTTATATTTTTAATAGTTTTATTTTTTTCACATTTTCACCAATGGCCTCCCTTTGAAAGGTGTAGCTGGACGTATGGTATGATTGCCTAGGAAGCAAGGCTTAACAGAAGTGACGCAGGCCACGCAAGGTTCATTTCATTCTCCATGGTAAACTTGCAAGCGGTCAAATGCAAGTGTGTTGTGAATAGTAGTAAGCCTAAACTTAGCCTGGGGCCATGACTAAACCAAACCACATCTTTTTACTTCAAAACAAAGGTGATAGCAATGATTTTTGAAAGATATGAATTAAGCACTACGAAAGCAAACGGCTTTGTCCTAATCAGACAAGATGCAGACTACGCTAAATTACTTGAAAAGGACAAGAAAGCAGGTATAAGCATGCAGTTAGGAAAGTAGGAGCTGCGGCAACCAAATTTTGTCATTGTTGATCATACCTTGCATGGACGCATCATTGTGGCTTTGATAAGATTTAAGATGCTTATCGCACCCCACTCTCTCTGCACTCATGGGAGCAGGCACAAAGCCATTGTTTGCAAAAGTGAATTCTAGTTCTAGCATAGGCCTGTACATTACACATGGTAGGCCTACTGTAGGCTACACACGCAAACATTTGTACTCGCTCGCTCACTAGCGCCCACCTGAGTGAGAGAGAGGGGAAATGAGAGAGAGAGGAGGGGAGAACTGAGAGAGAGAGAGAGAGAGAGAGGGATAGACGGACTGACAGACAGACAGACAGAGACATAGGAAAGGAGGGAGGGAGAAATGAGAGAGAGGGGGGAATTAGACAAAGGAGGGAGGGAGAAATGAGAGAGAGGGGAAATGAGAGAAATGAGAAAGAGAGAGAGGGGCAGGCTGGAGGGAGCAATGATGGAAAGAAAGATAGGGGCAGTGTCTATGGCTTTGCCTTGTCTATGCCTATGATGAATAAGCTTGCGATGTGTCGAGTGTGTAGTCCTAGACCCAGGTGATGTGAATAAAAAGGCTTTTCCCTTGGCGAAATTGGTTTCTGATATAACGAAATCCTGATATAAAGAAATAAAAGGGTCAGTCCCTTGTGTTTTGTCATAACAGGTTTCCACTGTACTCAACTGAGGGGCAAATTCAAGAGGGTGTTGGTAAATTTCACCATCCCTCTCCGGCATATTCGCCACCATTTTTTGGCATGCTTTGAATCATTGGAGAATGCCATCTCATATGCCTAGACCGATCTCATTTTACATTTCATTTGTGCTTGTTTTGTTGTTGTTTTGTTGTAAAAATTTGGGGAAGGGAGATCAAAGGATGTAATTGGCTAGTGTCTCTTCATTCTCTGTTTTGATTCTTAGTCATACATTCAACAAGACACTTGTCAAAAACATAGATATAATGTTTTTATTTTGAATAAAATATGTAAAACTTTGTATACATGTTAACCAAGACTTTGACATCATTACCTATGAAGCAAAACTAACTTTATAACACATGAAGCGCACGTTCATTCGGCCTATCGCTGTGCACTGAAGTGCCTTACCAGGTCTCGATAAGGTGGTGGACTCTGGCGCCACTTGCTGCCTTGGCCCACATAGCAGCATGTAGCGTTATGTAAAGTCTGTGGTGTGGATCACTAAGCAGACAATTTTGCAAAGAAGAGCACGAATCAGAGCGAACATGACAGGAACTCCTTGTGTGACATTATTCTATTTTGACATTATATTTGTGCTTGGTCCAAGTGAAAGCCTTATAACCTGCTTTGGGATTGATGTAATTTCAGATGCCTAATTAGCATAGAGGGCTAGAGGGTTCTCCAGTCTAAAAGAGGCACAATTTGTTCACATTTATCACATTTCTCTATTTTATATCATTATAATCGCCCTTTCCCTCTCCTTAATGAGATGTGATAGATCTCTCTATATAGTTCTATCAAATTTTGTATTTCCCAGGACATTCATCTGAAAATTTCCTGCATTTTAAAAAAAATCTGTTTTTTCCAGACACAATTTGTGAAAGAGAGAAGAGAAGCAAAAAAGGGATACACTCAAGGACAGACCGGACATGTCAGGTTCAAGGAGTTCAAAACCATCAGCCTTTCAGGTATTCTCCTCAGTGAGAAAAGTTTCATCTGACAAGAGCAAAACACAAGGATTAGAAATGTCCAGTATCAAAGGGAAGCCAAACCTCAAATCTGTGAAGGACATGCCAAGACAGAATACTAGCACTAACGCGGCCCCGAAAAGTTTAATTACAATGGTGAAAGAATCAGAGGACAAGCGACAGAAATTGTTGATCTCAAGTAAAAGAAATAGTAGGACAAGTCAGCAGAAAAAGACAACAGAGGGCAGCACCTCTGTTAAATCTCTCTTAGATCTTTCATTTGATGAGCCCACGCAGAAGGTAGATTTCAGTCAGCAATCAAGGCTAAGCAATCAAACGGGGGCAACAATCAAACAGACAGCTGCCATTAAACGTCGTTCGCATTCTCATTCTGCAAATTCTGAAAAACAGTCATTGCTGGGAGAGGAAAGTACTTCTGCTTCTTCAAGGCTCAAGCCTTTGGTGGTGGACATGCAGACTGCAGATAACGTCTCCCGACCATCTCCAAAGCCCTTGTTATCTCTGAGTGCGATGAGTGCACCGAAAAAGCCAGTCAGCCTCTTGGACTTACCACAGTCGAGACTAAGAAGGGTCATGTCTGAATCGTCCCATGTTAGAAGTAAGCTTCGGCCTGCCCCCAGGTTAAGTGACTCCAGGAAGAAAAAACTTGAAAATGAACCAGCAAAACCAGGGGAAAGCGTTGGTTCAGATTTAGAGGGAAATCGTTCATTGAATAAAAAAGCCAGATTTGAACAGAACCAAAAATCTAAAAGGTGAGGATTTAAACGTCTTCTGTAGTTTAGTTAGTTTTTTGGTGGTTCAATTTTGTATGAAATTACAATCACCATCCCCATATATATATGTTACAGTAAATGTGTGAAACCAGTGATTTCATGAAATACCTAAATGATTTAGTGATTTCGTGAAATCTCCGTCGCCCCCAGTCATTTCATGAAATCCCTAAGATATCCAGGGATTTCATGAAATAACTGAATTATTGGACCCTGAGTTACACAGATTCACTGATTGAGTTGAAGTAAACCTGTGAAATTACTTGTTCATAGACACACAAGCAGAAATACACATGAGTCAGTATGTTTTCACAAGTGGACTACGCATAAACAGTAGTCACACCCACATTTTTACGAGTACACAATAGTCACACACACACACATACACATGAACATTACTTACTTTTATACAGTTGAGAGTCAGTCTATGTCAGATCCACTTGAATTAATTGACTAGATCTACGTGTTTTAAATCTGCTTTGTTTTAATGATCTTCTAAGTTTGAAAGTATGGATAATGCAATGGAGACTCGTTTCAAAGAGATATTGTTTGTAAAGTATGGTGCAAGCAAGAAGCATGTGCTTTCAAGAGAAGAATATTATGACATCCTTGAAAGTTTGAAGAAAGCTTCACAAGAGTCTACAGCAAAATCCAGACAGCACTATTACCTGGGCCCCGTTGCCCAAGACGAGTGCTCGCAAACCGTTTTCCGTTTTCGGGGCCCTCCCGAGGTTCCCTCGATCGATTGATGGAAAAAGCGAATCACGTGACAAGTACATTTCATTGTGCACAGAGGGTCACCTTGAACTGCACATGTCACCGGCAAAGTTGGGAGAACTATTCTGATTTAAAGGTAAATATAAAAAAACCGGATAATTATATGAGAACAGTTCCTCCTCTATAATTATATAGACCATGTAGACCATATTATACAATAGATTCTGCCCATAAACACGCCATGCGAGGGCACGATCTCAGCAAGAGCACGCTCTCGGGCTGTGACAGAATTTTTACTATATAATTGGCATGCCTATAAGCATGGTCGTGTCAGGCAAGGGTTCACTCTGCTGGTCATAAAATTGACAAAACGGTAATTAAATTTTGGTAAATACGGATTAGCGTATAACAAAATGGGTGTACGTGTGAATGAATGGCCACGGGCTATGGACAATAAAATATGACGAACAACACATTTGTAGTACGGTAGGGTTGAAATAATAAAATGTCGAAAACTCCCGAATAAGAATCCACCAAATGAACCAATTCATAATCCTATAGAGAATGCGCTTAAAAATCCAATGATGTAAAAATTAATGTCTAAAGGAATAGAGAAAACACATAAAAATTTGATATTGCACAGAGCTCGTAAAAGCTGCCATTCGGCGGTAGAGTGTAGCACAGGTCTATTTATTTTGGAACTCTAATATCTTCTCCTTTGCTAATGCAATGCCACGTTTAGAAAATTTTAGTTCTTCTCTTGGTCTTGGTAATGTTTCAAGTTTAATGTCTGCTGGAGCAGTGACTCCCTTTACATAACCCAATACTGTTAGATCTGAAGTAAGCTCAAACCAAGACAAGATTCTAAGGAAAACTTTGAAATTTTCTTCCGTACTGGAATTTTTTGCAAATTTTACCTCTGTGTACGAATCATCTATTGTCTCTTGAACCTCCCTTTTGATTTGACTTCTTGAATTGTTGTTTCATTAAGAAGTGTTGACCTGATTGTTGCAGATTGTCTCTCTCCGATGGAAAATCGTGATGAATAACTTGTTGATGATGCTGTTATTAATAGGGGTAGGGGTGTTGCTTTGATTGTAAGAGTTGTGGCCCCTACTCCATTTAAAAAAAAATCCTCTAGAGATCTTTGCATCAATCTTTGCACTTTCAGAAATAGCATTGATTTCTTTATCAATGTGTTTTCCAAACAAGAACTTAGTGGAGTAATCATCAGCGTTGGAATCGCCTTCTGATGAACCCTTATGTCTAGCTGTTATCTTTTGATGGGAATGTTTACACAGAGATTTGAGTTCTTCGGGAAGAAATTCCGATATATTGTCTTTCCTCAATCCGCTTATCTGCGCATAGCAAGCCGATTGTAGTTTGGTAATATCTGTGATGAAACGGTCACACTCATTTGTATGCAGATTCTTCTTACTGTCCTTAATCGTGTCCATCAATTGTACTTAGGCTATCAGAGTTTTTGTCACAAGATTATGTGCAGATTCCAACTTTCTGTCCCTGTTCCTGTATTGTTTGGGCATTTTCCTATGTACCTCTATGTTTGTACTGGGGACTTTTAGGTTAGGCACATTGCCAGGCCTCACATATCTCTCCTCCACTTCTCTTACCTTGTCTTTAGGAGGATAGGAACAAAGTCTCTCATTCACCTCCTTAGCTAACTGAGGATCAATGTCCCTACTTGTGGCTTTGGATGAACTGAAAAAAGCCTTTCAAACTTTCAAAACCTGTCTCGGAAATGACAGGGTTCGAGCAAGATCCACTGACTTTGTTTGACCCTTTCAAACTTTCAAAACCTGTATCAGTAATGACTGTTTTCGAGCAAGATCCACTGATTTTGTTCGACCCTTTCAAACTTTCAAAACCTGTCTCGGAAATGACTGGGTTCGAGCAAGATCCACTGACTTTGTTCAACCCTTTCAAACTTCTTAAACCTGTATCAGTAATGACTGGGTTCAAGCAAGATCCACCGACTTTGTTCGACCCTCTGACCATGAGATCAGATACTGATCTATTGTCCTAGTGCTGACGTTCAGAGTCCAACCCAAAGTCCAGCTCTCCATCCTCACTTTCACTTAGGTTGAGAACGTAATCTCCTCTCCTGTCACTCAACCGTATGGGAGACCGCGAACGGGACCTCTCCCCACCGCGCTTCCACTCCGATGTTTTTTTTTACCTAGATTCCATTATGGTTGAATGGAGTGATCTTTGATCCCGGCAAATAATGGTCAGTCTTGGTTTACGGGAAAACTTAGAAGTTGAAGATGGAGGCCTACAAGGGGATCGTGATTTAGATAAAGATCTTCCCTTTGAATGAGATATTGGCAAAATTTCCAATCGTTCATTCATTAATTTATCCACTTTAGCAGATAAGTTTGCAATGGTGGAAATGGGGATATCTAAAACCCCCTCATTTCCCCTATACTGGACTGTCTCTACATTGTTATTGTTAGTATTCACTGTGATGGGGCCCTTGGCTTGGCCGCTCACTTCCGGACATTGGGCTAAATCAGAGTCAAGTTCTTTAAATATTGTTTTATCCTCCATAGTAATAAAACCCAAAAGTTGACAATGAAAAGTTCTTTATTATAGAATACTCCCTTGGTAATAAAATCCGCATAAAGTGGAAATGACACAAGCACTTTCACAATAAAGTAAAGATAAATAAACATGACTCTTTTGATTCAGCATAAGGCACGCTATGATTTGGCGCATGCATACTGCTAATCTCTTGTTTTGGACTGGAGGTTAAGGAATACATTGGATTAGAACTCAGTTATAACAGAACCTTTGGGACCAGTAGTTTTTCCCTGTAAGTGAGTCCTGGTATATTAAGGGTAAATGCAGTACTGTAGTACCGAATGTACTATAACCCCCATTTAGTGAGAATTGGGTTAGAAGGAGGCATCCCCTTAGTGGGCGATATGTGTAGTGATTGAGTTTATGTTTGTACATTTGTGTTTTAGGCAAGCAATCATATTAAAACTCACTAAAAAACGAAATGCCTTTGTTGAGACAAATTTGACAGATCGAATACAACTTTGTAAGCAGCAGGGCCCCAGTTATATCCGAGTCTGCGCAAATTGTGCCATGTTATAAACCAGGTACCTATTAAGTACACTTGTAGAGAGAAAAAATGTGGCTTTGATTTGTCATTGTTATAGCCAAGTTCCTGTAATTACCGAGGCCATCATACATGGACTCGACTATAGCTTTTGTATTATGAAAATGGTTAAGAAATCCCATGCCACATATGAATGGTTTTCGATTATGAGGGAACTGCCTGTTCATTTAAAGTTTTTAAGACAAGCTGAAATTCTGCATCATAATTGGTTTTTGCTTTGTTGTTTTGAATTTTTTTTAGTATGAATGACCCTTGGCATCCTTGATATCCTAACTTTTTATTATTTGACTTTGGAGTTGCCATAGTAGTTCACCATTTTACAGGCAATAAACTGACAGTTTCAGCGTACTCGTTGCGCAATTTTTTTATGTGAATGAGCTCTTGTCTCTTGGAAATTGTTGAAGAGTAGATAGATCAGCTATTGCCTGGACAAAATTAATTCCTCTATCACTTCTTCCTTCCATCACTTCTTGCTTTCACAGCTCTGAGTCCAATAAAAGTGGTTGTGTGCAGTATGAAATGCTTGCCAAATTACATTCAGATCATGTAAAAAGCAATGGTGACCCCAAAGTTGAGATAAATCAGAAGAAAGCAGTGTAGAGATGTGTATTTTGCTCCTGAATCATAAAGAATTCATAATTATCTTCTCCAGTATACGACTATGTCAGGGGAGGCACTGTTATTACCTCATCATCTCTGCATCATGTTCATGGTTACATCTACACGGAAAGGCCCAATTGTGTGTTGTGAAAGGTATTGTGTCTATAATGGCATTTACCCTACATGCCAATGTCACCTATGAAGTATTCTCACCAGCTGCAGGATGTCTGTTGGCTATGCATGTGGAGGATGTTGCCAGAATATCAGCAAGTGATGTGAAAACGGAGATGTCCAGGCTTTGTGGACAGGATACAGCTGACAAAGTAATAAAAGATGTCCTAGCTTTTTCGCTACCATCACTGTCACTGTTACTGTTAAATCACTCATTTTATGAATGATGAATATGCTTGACTTATCAGTCAAATTGTTTGGTTTTGCAAGGAATAATTTTTACATTAG
>JAOYNN010238308.1:0-10526 GCA_025770095.1 Goniobranchus kuniei
TGACTCAGTTGTGCGAAAAATGGAAACCACGGAAGTGGAGACCAATATCTCCTCTGATTGGTCAAAAAAAGAAAAGGTAATGAGTTTTAATGTGATTTGCATAATGAAAGTAGCCGACGAAGATGATCATCTTATAAAACATGGATAAATTCGGCAAGCTCCATGTCAGGTCGCCACCACTCCTCTTTACACGGCCATAACTCATCTCAGACTGACTCCACAAACACAATATATACACAAAGAGTTATCTCTGATACAAGAACCACAGATCCCACATCCCAAGACAGTAATAGAAAGGGATTTACCTAAGCTTCCTCAAATAGATCTATGTTTGAAAGCCTAGGGATTTACCCATAAATCATGTGATACACATAAAAAGCCTTACAGCTGTGCACTTAGAAGTTTATGACCACGCATGCTAGATCTAGGCCTAAAAAAAAACGGAAGACACATTAGATCTAGAGAAACATTGTGCTGAAAATTGGAGCTGTTTCTTCCACATGGATGGAAAAAAATTACATGAATGGGAAGGTCCACTATTGAGGATTATCATATCAGCAAAGATAACAAATGATGATGATCATCCTTCAAAAACGAATGAAAAGGGAAGCTGAACATCATCTGCCGGGCAGGGATTGTGGACGGGTGGAAACCCCGAAAGTACTCTACATCTATTTTGAGCTAGATCAAGAATCTAGATCGAGTACCCTACTACTACTAACATGCGGCTAAACGTAGAAGGATGCAAACTATTTTTAGATGTGGTGGCCATCTTGTGTGACCGCAGAGCGAGCACTCTCCGCTAAGGTGAAACAGTTTGCAGCGGACGCTCTCTTTCTCTAGGCAATGACATGCTCTCGGCGCACATTTTAAAAAATGCAATTACAATATTTCATCAACAAATGTGAAACGCTCGCCATGACGAAACAGAGACGAAAGCATGTTTTGCCTGTTTTATCGTAGGTTGCCATTATTCTCAGTACGTCTGAGAATAAAACTGATATTATTCTCAGCCGGTTTGCCAGGTTACTCTCAGCCTATTAACTATTAGGCTGGTTGATTACACATACATCCTGGCCTTCTACATTAGTTGCTTACACACAGACATCCGATTTTGGGCATTCAATACAATTTTCATCTAGATCTAGTGCAAGATTGGAATTCATTAATGGATGTCCGTTCATTTATGTACATGTTCAAGGGCCTCACCATGAATGGTGTAATAGTCTACTTATTGAATTGAGAGATTTCTAAGATGTCGAGGCTGTAGTTTGCAGTGATTTCACAGAGTTCATGCCTATTAATTATTTAGGGAGTAGTTATTGGAGCTTAACAAACCTTTCCATAAAAATAAACGAAGTGCTGTATTTTGTAGACAGTAAATAAAACAGAAGAAGGTCTCCACGAATCCCGGATGAGAGTAACCCGGCTGAGAATAATCACTGCGTTTATTGTGTCCTGCTGATCAGCAATATTCAACAGTTGTTGGACCAAATGCAAAAAACATCAATTTAAATTCCAGTCGATCAAATAAACCATCTATTCCAATTACAAGATTCAATATCCTCCACTTAAGGTCGATCCAAGATGGCGGCACCCATATCAAAATGCTGCTGACGAGAGAGAGCCAAAAATCTTACTATGGTAGTTGCCATCTTGAAAAATTCACAGCACACTACCTCCTCAAACCGTTAGCTAACGTTAGAGAGCACCACGGCAGATGGAAGCAAATGGGCTGTTGCCTAAAGAAAACGGAAAACCGTTTGCGAGCGCTCGCTTTAGGCAACGGGGCACAGGTCTGACGTCACACAAGATGGCTGCCACATCTAAAAATAGTTTTTGCATCCTTATACGTTTAGCCGCATGTCTACCATTACTACACATGTATTACTAACTCTAGTAGATACATGTGGCTAAATGTAGAATGACGCAAACTATTTTTAGGTATGGCGGCAATCTTGTGGGATGTCAGGCCTGGATACCCGTCTGATCATGTGGCTTTCCATCAGCTCGATGTTTTGGAATGATATTGTTCCAGGATATCAATGCGGTGCTCCGATACTACCAAGAAGGTTAGAATAGGGCTAGTGAGAGATGAAGTGAGGAGATCGCCGCGCAACGCACTTAGGCCTGCAAGTGAATTGGAGCTAAGCGGACAGCGCCACCATGCATTGGACATCAAGAAAGAGGCATGGTGACTAGTGGCGAGCCTTACTTGCGCCTTAGTAGGCTAATTTCAATTCAAGGTTTTATTTCAAGCCTTTTTCGAGATTCAGCAATTATGTTTCCACAGTGTTTGATTTCTGAACTGCATGGATTCCTTGCGCAAATTCAGTAACGAACATTCTTGAGGATTGGGAGTATTTGTAATTGGTGACTATACTATTACACCGGACATCACGTTACTAAACTTAGCAGCCAATCAGGAATGTGCGTCGCTCTACGTTTAGCTGCATGTCTAGTAGATCTAGAGTAGAGCTAGACCTAGCTCTAGATCTAGACTATGGTCTAGAGTAGATCTAGATCTAGATTAGATATATATCCAGAGTCAGGATAATCCCGGTTTAGCACCGCAGAACAAGAGTGACCAATTACGATTACACCCCACTCCCCGAGAATGTCCGATATTTTGGACCAAGCACGAGGAATCGTATTGAGAGGTTATGAACCTTGCAACGCAAACAGCACCTCGCTCTTGCTTTTTGTCTGCGCTTTGTAGCGATGAGTGTCCTATTATTACTCCTGGTTTGGCACTGCTGAAGGGAAAGAATGGGGCAGATCCTAGATCGCAGATGTAATAGAGAAAAACAATGCGGCGGTGCTAAACTGAGAATAATAATTGGAGCCAAAAATTTGGTGGTTACTGACTTATCATTATTAAATATTATCTTCCAATTTGATAGGAGGGCAAATTCCTTTTATCCCTAATCTTTAGAGTACACACACCGCCTCCCTCTGCCCCATTATTGATATGTATTATTATTGTTATTTATTTTTGCAGCTGATGCGAATTCTGTGAAAAGTTTTTAGTGACATCCTGCATGCTCCATCCCTTTAAGTTCATTCCAATAGGACAGACACAGACACCTCCAGACACATCTTTTTTTAAAATTATTTTATGTAGTATTGTTACTTGGACTGTGGACTTTTTTACTTCTTTCTATTCAAACAGGGGGGAGGGGGGGATCCCCTGAAAAAAAAAAGAAGGCTAAGGAAACAGCTCTGAGACTCTGAAATATGAAATTTCAATGTTTAAGTC
The DNA here is from genome assembly GCA_025770095.1 of Goniobranchus kuniei. NCBI lineage: Eukaryota > Metazoa > Mollusca > Gastropoda > Nudibranchia > Chromodorididae > Goniobranchus > Goniobranchus kuniei. The sequence continues at coordinate 3,260 of JAOYNN010238308.1, forward strand.
ACATATCAAGGGCACCATGTTGGCAAAGAGATATGTTTTCTAATTTTTGACTTAAATTTTATGATTTGAACATGATTGGGAGAGAATGATCCATATGAAAACATTTTTATATAACAGGTAATATTTTCCACTTTTTTCGTAATGTTTGCATCAAATGTTGCCATTAAAAAAGTTTAATTTAGAGACAAAGTTTTCTACTCAAATATGGAATGAATCTTAAACATAAACACAAAACTATCTATCTGAAGACTAGCCTTGATTTGTATTTTTAGTGTTTTATTTTATGTTTTTTGCTTTCCATGTAATGTTTACCACAGAAACTTGATTTTGCAGTGCTATGTTCTCAGAAATGGCTATGGATTTTCAACAGCTCTGAGTCTCTGGAATACAAAACTTGAATGTTTAAGCCACATTTCAATGGCAAAGAGATGTTTTCTAATTTTTGATTTTAACGTTTTCATCTGAATATGATTGGGAGAGAATGACCCACATTATAAAAACTATTATACAGGTTCCCGCGGCCTCCTTATTTTCAAGGAGCTCCTTGAAAATCTCCTGAAATTTGATTTTCTCCCAAAATCTCCTTGAAAACTCCTTGAATTTTGAATTTGGCCTAAATCTCCTTTAGTTTTATTTGTTCGGAAGAAAATTGAAAAAAAAGAAAGCGCCAAAACTGTGGCAAATACCTTTGAGTTTGGGAAAATTGTTGGTGAGGCGGGTGTGGAGTGGGCCGCCATGTTTAGGGTTTTACTAAAAAATGCGCGTTAAGCCTCCTTGAATTCACCAAAATTCTCCGTGAAACCTCCTTGAATTTTAAGGAAGCATAGCTGTAGGAACCCTTTATTATATAAAAAGAAAATTTGGTTGCATGGCAATACCCCGCTCCTAGACAAACTGGATTGTTAGCTAGTGGTATTAGAACAAAGTACATTTTTCAGCAAATTTCCTCACAAGGTCGAGGATAATATTAGAAACAACTTTTGCTTTAAAGAAATTAAAGTTTGTCTGACATGATCTTTCGAAATAGGGAACCCAATGACTGCTTTGGTTTTTTAAAAGCCACCCAATCTTAAAGTGTGTTTTATGTATTGTATTTATAATTAAACTTTTTCAAACACTAAGAAGGGAGACCAATTTTAGATAATAAGGGAAGGCTGATAAAGAAAAAACCCTGAGATCATCCCCATGGATCTGTTGGATATAATTCATAATCAATCGGTAAATGCTTAGGAAGATTTATCATCTTCTTAAAACCATTGCCAGTATATATGCTTGTTACTAGGATGTAATCTGAGAACATCCGATGCTCTCTAGGTGATGTATTGTTCATGATTATGGATATCATTGAATGCATTTGCCCATGCCATGGGAATTGCAATGTAGCAAAGTGGTATATATATTTCCCACTTAGAGGTGAAAAGCAGTAGGAGGAAGAAATGAATTGACAACACCAACCCCCGACTCATTATTGCTTTGCATCCACTGGGTCATGCTTCGGCCCTGTATGGCACTTACTCGCCTGCAACAGTCATTGACAAGAACCCCATTAATCTTCAGAATCCAAAGCTTCACATGTTAAGAATACGTGTATATGTTTAATACATTTATGATGTATGCATTATGCATTTGCAATGAATAATTTGATTTATCATCCACGTAAATAATTTGTTTTAAATTTGTTTTTCTAAAACAGTGCTGCTGAAAAATGGAAGATCAGGATGATGCACCTGTAACTGTTAGGTTACATGCTCTGAAATGCGTTGCTTGTAAAAATGAGTTACAGAAGCCTGTGCAACTGTCAGAGTGTCTTCATATAGTATGCCTTCCATGCCTCAATACGTTGAAAGGGGGGAGAGTTCCTAAATCGATTGTATGTCCTAAATGTGACTCAGAAAACATTGACCCAAAGATCCTTCATCGGATTTCTGGACTTAATCTGAAAAGTCCTGAAACTGCTCCTAAAATGTGTGATGTCTGCAGTGTGAGACCTTCACAGTGGACATGTTTTGATTGTAATAATGATCACTTGTGCTCAGCTTGTAGGGCCCACCACCAAAGAGGTCATACTGTGTACTTGCTTTTCAATCAGCCCTTCCCAATTTTGGGAGCATCCTCTTCAACTGAAATCTCAGGAGACCAAGCTGATTCCGGAATTGATTTTACCTGCCCCCTTTGTGACTCAGCAGAGACCTCATGCACGCACAGAGCATTAGTTGAAGCTCTGAAATCTGATGTCAAGAAGGAAGTTGGTTATTGTCCCATCAAAACCCATGTGATCAATAACCAGCCAGGCAATCCAGAACCATTGCGATTTTTTTGCATTAATCATTGGAAACCAGTATGTGGAGCTTGCAGTAAACTAGGTTTGGTTTGTTTTTGTGATTAGCTTACTTAAAGAAGCAAAACTGCACTGTAATCAGCATTTTATTTATTCTATTGTTTGAATTTCCGGCATATATACTGTGCCATTTTTTTGCTTTTATCATATCATTCATATCAAATGTAAGGCCTAATAGGAAAACATTCTTTAAATGCTTTGTAGGTTTAACAATGTAGATGAATATTGCAATTTTGAAGCCGTTGGAGGAATATGCTATCTTAGTTTCACAGTTAAGCTTGCTCCAAGTTTTGACTGTTATATGAATAAAGAAATTCTTTCTAATGTATGTCATACATCTAGTGATATATAGATAAATAAACATATGCGGGAGAACTTTAAAGTGGAAGGGACAAAATAAATTCCCAACAATATTGTCCTCTTGAACATGTAAGTGTAAGATTTAAAAGCAGAACATCTATTCCCTCTGTTTTTGTTGTGATTTGTTACTCTAAAACATCCCCTTTTTTCGATTCTTTTAAGAAAAATCTTAAAACCCTTTTTATTTGAATAGAGCTTATGTATTAGAATGTTTTAGAATTAGAATTTGAAGAATTTTTTTCTGCTGTTGTCATTGTATGGCACTTTGAGACCTAGAGAGGTAAGGCACCTTGTAATTTTAAATTGTTAATATTTTTATTTATTTATTTATTTTAAAAAAATTTAATTAATGAGAGGACATTGTGTTTTTGAAAGTCACCCAATGTTTTTTCATGTGTATATATCAAATTATTAATACCCACTTCCTCCACTCAATCAACAATTGAGAGAACATAATTAGTGACAGTGTCTGCTAGAAGATGCTGTGTTTAGTTTGGCCTTTTGGTGTGTGTGAAGTTTTGTTTCAACTCTTGTAGAGTTGTCACTCACATCTTGTGATTAGTCATATTTTATCAATCAGAAGGTGGGGGGTGGGGCACGGAAATTGAGAAAAATGAAATTAACCAAAAAGAACTCCTGTGTGCTCCGAATATGAGGTAACTTTTATCAACAAAATCACCCCTGCTCAGTTTCTGTGATCTGGCTAATTCTGAGCTCCACTGTACTGTAAATTGTTGATACCATGCGTCCCATAAGTGTGAGTACGAAAATAAAATCCTTTAAATATTACAATCGGCTTCCTAATGCAATAAAATGTTGCACACATCTAGATACATCTTAGCAATTTTTTGTGTGCAAGTTTTAAATCGGAAACTGTTATTTCAGTGGAGTCATGCACATTCTTCAGAATGTATCCATTTTGCAAGTTTTGACTTTTTCTGAGCACCGCTTGGATGGCATTGAGCAGCCAATGGGTCATTGGTCTTATTTGGTTTGAAGATGGTGGGGAAATTATTAGTGTAACTTTGATGAGGTACTTCCAGATGCTAGCGAAGTTCAAATTAGCGTTAATAAGGAAAGTTTTCAACATGGATGAACAGCTTTTCATGCAAGATGGACAACAGCTCATACATCGAAAATCTACATAGATGGCTGAAACACAATTTTGGGACCAATGTGATTTAAATGGGGGTATTTTAAGGACAGAGTGTACAGACACAATACACAAACTGCTGTGCAAAATGAAATGTGTCATATCGCATGGCTTATCTAGACCGCCTCCGTTTAGTTATCCTCCTTGCCCATACTAGTTCATGGTACCCTCACGAGTCCATTGTCAGAGATAAAGCTTTCTCAAGGCCATTAATTATGGGTTCAAATATCACTCTCTAACTCCCAAAGGTAACTACAATTGGCTAATGAGCACATAAAGGACGTCTTTTGAATTACTCCACTCATAGGCAATGGAAGAAAAGACTTACAAAATTGCTTCATTATCTCCTGGCAGAAGTTTGAAATGGACCTATTTTTGGTTAATTGTTGTCACCTTATGCATAATTTTTTAAAATTATAAGTAAGTTGTTTAACATACATTTTTTCTAAAACATGCACAGATGATTCATAAATGTACTTACGAGAAAGAATTGAGAGAGCTCTATAGCTTTTCAAGATAGAACAGTTTAAGCATTGTGAAGCCAATGAAAATGGGCAATTCTATGTGCTCACATAACAATACACACACACAGAACTTAACACACATGCAAACACATTATACTATACGTGGCCTAGGATTCAGTATGAACTTTGATCATAAACCGCTTAGAACCAGACATAGAATAGGGCTTTCGCAAAGATTTTTAGGTATCATAACGACATATTGTATCTTCTCTTCCAATGAGGCTTTACGGGATAAGAATCGTATTGTGCATGAATTGTGCAATTACATGTTAATTAGAGAGATGCCGTAAAATATAAAAAATATAGAAAAATTTACTAACCCAATTATTGGCATTCGGCTGGCCTCAACTAAACGGTTAGTGATTTTCAGTTAGAGTGAGCCGCCGTGATTGATGCTGCTGTGTTTCAAGTCTCCAAAGTTTCATTTTTACAGTTTCCACATTAAAATGTTCTTGGTTATTTCAAAAAGAAAAAGATGTTTTCTAAACTGCTGTATTTTGGATATTTTCCATCGTTTATTCTTGAAAATTTATCACCAAAGCTTGCCATAACTATGTAGTGTTAGTCGCTGATTTGGCGCCTTTCAGATGAAAACTTTTTGAGTTATTTACATTTCATTTCCTACTCATTCATATGGGATGCATGGTATTATCAAAGCAAACACTGTGCAAATTGCTGCAGCCTTTTAAGGTTACTATGGCCTCTGACAAGACAGGCAATGTCAACAGCGCCATCCTCATTGATATCCAGAACTTTGTACTGCAGGAAAGGCAGACTAATAAATGTATATAAAACAAATAATTTAAAACTTTTCAGGACTACTCAAAGCTTTTTCAGCCTCTAAAGTGTATGTTTGTGACATTGTTGTTTTTTTCAGAAGCACCTGCTTATTATGTTCTGTTGGCTAACAAGAATAAAAGGCAATACAATAAAACTCGGTTACAACAGGACCGTCAGGACCAGCAGTTTTTCCCTGTTATATGCGAGTCCTGTTGTATCCATTATCCATTGGTAACATCTGATACTATTGCATCCTCGGTGGCAACTTTCTGTTCCAGGGATATACCTTTCCTTTTCCTGCTATCAGTTGAAGCCATACTAGATTTGAACTAAAGTTAAAAGTGACAGAACTGTTCCTGCCTTGTACCTCTTGCCTCCTCGATCACATGTGATGAGTGATGTGTGCAATGAATGAGCGTAGTGCGTACTTGTGTGTGAAATGAACACGCTTATTGATACTGTGGCGAGCAACCAGACGCAGTCAGCGACACAGTCGGAGGGCTTCTAGCTGATTATGACATAGTCACACCTTGCCTAGCACTCTCAACACTCAGTCAGTCACAGTGTGTTCAACCATGGGGCGACCACTCACCACATGAGTGTGAGAGTGAGAGTTGGGTAAGAAGAGAAGCTTTCCTTTAATGGCCGATGTGTGTAGTGCATTGAGTATGTGTTTACATGTTTGTGTTTAGGCAAGCGATCATACTCGAACTCACAAAAAGGCGAAATGCCTCTGTTTAGAAAATTTGATCAATGGAATAAAACTTTGCAAGCAGCGGGATCCTGTTATATCCGGGTTAGCACAAATTATGCCCTGCCCTACTATTATAGGCCAGGTTTCTATTACTTACACTTAAAGATAGAAAAAACAGCGATGGTATTTGTCAGTGTTATATCCGAGTTATTACTGGAGACCGTTATAAATGGACTCGACTGTACTTTACTTAAAAGTGTCAGGAAAACTGAATCCCTGGCTAAAAGATCCTGTCTTCCACTACCCCTGACAGAAGGATGAGAAAACACTAGGGGTCCCACCACTCTATCTTTCAACACTGAATATTAAGTTTCTTACTTGAAAAGAAGAGCAGAAATGGATTTGTCACACAAAACATAAAGAAGCTAACTTTCATTCAAGCATCTCAGCATGTACACTTTTTATGATTTTGCTAAAATATCTTCCTAATTGTAAATTAGGTAAGCATTTTTTGTTTTGCTCTGTAACGCACTAATTCAGAAAATATAAGCCTGGTGTCTGAACAAATTTGGGATTACTGAATTTTGGTAGGCCTTTGCTGAAGGGTTTTGAGTACTTTTTCTTGATTCATGAAAAGCCTTTTTATGCTGTCCCAAAATTTACATTTCTAACATTTTGAAAAAAATCTTTAGTCTGGTGAAGAAGTTGGTCTCATTCCTGACAGTATTGTGGGAAGCATATGTAAAAGTCAGGTTTGTTTTAATTTTAACGTAAGTCTTACGTCCTGCTGTGATGAGCAAAGGACTTGGTAAGGTAAAAAGGGGATTATCATGAAGATTTTGGTCTGGTTCATCTGTATTGTTGGTTATGTGAGTTCCACCCATAAAAAAGAATTTTTTTTGGTGTCTTGTTGCTGCCTGAGGGAGGGCTTTGTACTTGACTTACTTACTGACTTAAGCGCTCAACGCATCCTGGTCGTCCGAGCAGGAAGTCTCAGCAGCCCTAGTATTCCTTCCGTTAGATAGTTCCATTGGTTTCTGATCGTGCAAGTGATCTAAGGTGGTTGAGATCTTCTGTTGTTTTCAATGATAATTGAATCTAGGGTGGAATTGAGAAAGCTGTTTTCTCAACACTGTTGGCAAAGTTGTTATTGGCCTTCCTTAAAATTTTGTACCGAAATCGGTGTAATAGAATTCAATTGCTTTGTTGGCAGGTATTTCCTCATGCCGTCTCAAGATGTGTCCAAAAGGGTGCCAATGGCTTTCTGTAACGAGAATGGAAAGAGGCTTTTCTGTGCATATTTTGTACAGTGACTTTTTCAAAATTTTCGATGGGTAGTACAGGAGCAGGTTCTATCAAAGTAGGAAACAAAACCCTAATCTATTCAGGAGGAGCTAAACAGGAAAGAGGTGTTGGGA
>JAOYNN010238419.1:0-10526 GCA_025770095.1 Goniobranchus kuniei
ATATACTGGACATTTAATTTTCTTGTGATTAGTTAGTGGTCACTTAGTTAAAAACAAAATTATTCATGGAGCCTTTAAGTTATACAAATCAGATCTATTACCTCTTTTTCAGTAGAGCCCCCTACTATTAATTTGGAGACAACATTCAAACTTTTCATACAAAAAAACTCAGCCAATTCTTTTCTTTGTTTTTTTTTTCATTACCAATGTTATACATATAGCATAATGTATCATGTATGAGGTCCCTTCCAATCATTAGAGGGAATTGGTAGAGAGATTATATTAGCTTTTATCTACTTCGTTGTTTATGATGCAATTGTCTCTGTCAATGACTATGTACTGTAGACAAATGCTATGTAAATTCTTGAATTCTATTGTTGTTTTGTTTTCTTTATCTTTCATCAGGAGAATGCAGCTTTTGAATATATAGATTTATGGTCCAGTAAATATACCTGGGGAGGACACTCTCCTCCATCTAAAGGTGAATTTGTCATCATTCCTGCTGGGCAAAAGATTCTCTTGGACATTGACACTGGCATCTTAAAGATGCTATTGATTCAAGGTTAGAGATTTTCTTGTACATTTTTTTACTCACAGTATAATTATTTCAAGAATAAAGCCTACATTCTATAAATATAAATGAGTTGTAAATCACAATTTTTTGCTGAATTCTGAGTAAAGATAAATGGCTAGGTGTCTGGAAATTGCCTGGCTCTCCTGTTTCACATTCCATGTAATAATTTCAAGTTTCTTGCAACATTCACAGGTGGCCAACTAGTTTTTGATGAAAAAGACATTGAACTTCAGGCAGAGAATATTCTCATAACTGATGGAGGTTTACTTCAGGTATCATATATCACGCATACAATGTTACTTTTTTATACACAGCTCCAAAGATCTTCCCAAATTTTCATGCAAAATGTTTAACAGAACATTGTGTTCTTGTTTAAATCATGAAGGCCTTCTTTATCGATTACAGCATTTTTTATTCTTTAACCTCCCAAGAGGCAAGTATTCAAAATTTTTGTATGCAGCAAATATTTCTTTTAAATAATGAGATGAAAGAAATGGGGACTAAGTCTAGAATTTGGAATCTATAGCACTGTTTGTTTAAAAATGGTGGGGTGGTACTGTTGAGTGAATAAAAGGAAATAATGGTAAATTACAAAAAAATCGTGTTACTCCATTGCAAAGATGGGAAAAGATGTGATGCTTTGGGTCTTATCCTTCAACAGACAACACACAAAGATATGCAGACAAAATGGTTACATTAACAAAACATGTTTTTGTGTGTTCTCTGACAAAAGGGAAGACCTGAAAAGCCATGTCCCCTGTTGCGTCTTTTTGGTTAACACCAATTTTTATGTATTATACTTTTAATTTCAGTATTGTTTGTTAACATAACATGCAAACTTCTGATAAAGTTAATGCTGAATTTGTGTTACACATGTGAACACCATTGGTTAACATTGTTATCCTTTCACAGGTTGGTTCTGAAGAAAATCCCTTCCCTAGTGACAAAAAAGCAATCATCACATTGCATGGTCATTTGAGGTCTAAGGAATTGCCAATTTATGGAACAAAGTCATTGGCTGTGAGGGAGGGAACCCTCAATCTTTATGGTAATCACCCTTAATGTTTTTGTCTGTTGGATTTGGGTTTTTTTTTAATAATGTAAGATAATACGTTGAGATAGGATAGACACAGGTTTGGAAAGGATGACAATTTGCACATCAATACATTTCGGCACATACTTTAGTCAGCGTTTCCTAAATTGAATTTTACAGGTGCTAAGTCTTTCACTCTTAGACCTCATTGAGAAATGCAGCAACACATTTTGGCATTTTGCTGTAATCAGTGTCACCCACATTTAATTTTACAGGTGCTAAAGTCATGCACACATGGACCCGATTAAGAAATACGGCAAAAGAAGGAAGCACAGTGGTTGAGCTGGAACGTTCTGTTGACTGGCACGTTGGAGATGAAATCGTTGTGGCCACAACTGGACATAGGCACAGTCAGAAGGAGTCTGAGGTATTTGATTTTATCTTTAAAAATGAATTATGGTCTTTTTTATTTCATCAAAACATATTTCATTGTAAAGATTCTCCAGCTTTGCATGTTAACTTGTAATAATAAATGGCTATTATAGAGTGTCTAACCCCATACAAGTACAGGCTCTAAACGCAGACAGAGACAAACATTTGAATTATATGACAAGCTCAATTTGAAGATAGCCAGATGAGCTATGCAGCGAAAGAGCTACTACAATAGATAGGATTACAGATGGATGACTATATGTACAGGCATACAAATAAGCTACAAAGAGAAAAAAAATATGTTTTTAAGGCTCCCTTAAATGCAGTAATTGTTTTGGTCTCTCGTATACTCTTTTTAGTGAATTTCAGATTTTGGGGACAAAACAGGCAAATTATCCTTTCCCCCAAAACTTTATAATTTGCTCTGGGATCTGTAAGACTGGTAGTATCAAATGAGGACCTTAGCTGACAGGATGGGGTGTAGGGAGTCAAGAGATCAGACAAATAAGATGGAGCTAGACCGTTTAAGCTCTTGTAGCACAGCGCTGCCATCTTGTAATTTATACGCTTTTCGACTGGAAGCCAATGCAATTTTATCAACAAGGGAGATGCATGTTCCCGTTTCTTTCTTCTTAATACAACTCTGGCTGCATTATTCTGGGCTACCTTGAATTTCTTCATTAAATCATGTGTGATCCCTGCCATAACAGACTTACAATAATCAAGCCTTGGTATTGTGAGCGATGTGGCAAGCATCTGTGCTACGTCCACTGAAATAAGATGTCTGATTTGGCCATTTCTTCTCAGATCAAGATAAATGCATTTCATGACATGGTTGATTTACTTAGACATAGACAAATTTTAGTCAAGATAAATTCCAAGGTTTTTCACAGATGGTGCAAAAGAAATACAATTGACTTCTATGTCAATGCTTGATTTGTTATCTCTTTCAAATTCCTATCACTGCCAAATAACCTTCTACTAAATACATATAACATCAAATAAGGTAGATTAGAAAGTAAAACGTAAATCTTTCAGCCTTGATTTGTTCAATGTTGTGTTATACGTCCTTGTTCACATGCCATATTATTCAATATTTTCAAAGTTTCAAACTGTGCTAGCAATCTGTATGGGTGTTTTCTTGAAAAAGGTGTCTTTTGTAATTGGCTCATGGCAAACAGTTGTGGTAGAATCCTTCAGGATTTTGCCTTATTATGCCAAACAAATTCCTTTGGAATAGACTTCATTTCACCCAATTTTCATGAAGTTGCATCGAAAATTGAACATTTTATGAGGATTTCTCATACCAAATATTTTTCTGTATATACCTGTAAATATATATAAGATTTCCCATTAACATTTAAGGGGCCCATACATGTTCAAAATTTTGATCAAAATTTTGACGTCCGATTGCCTACACACGTATTTACGAATTTTTGATCAAAATTCAGTCTTCTAAAAGTTTTCAAGATGGTCAAATCTGTGGCCATAGCCCTTGTAATTGCCTTGGACTTGGATGAAAGACCTCGTAAACAAAGGAAGTGGTCCAAGAACTGGTTATTACAGCGCCGAATCTACGGACATGCGAATCTTCTAAAAGAAATACGTATTAGTGAACCTGGGGATTTCTGTAATTTCCTATGAATGGATGCGCAATCCTTTGATGAGCTACTCAGCCTTGTTGAACCATTGATAAGGAAAAAAGACACAGTGATGTGTTCTTCCATTCCACCTAGTGAGCCCCTGTCCATCACACGGAGGTATTTGGCCTCTGGAAATTCTTTTGAAGACTTGAAATTCCTGATAGCAATGTCGCCACAAGCTTAGGGGAAGCTGGTCATTGAAAAATTTTGACGGCTTGTCAAAAAATATCTACTGGAATTGATCCATTAAAATTTTGATCCAAAATTTTTTTTGACATCAAAACACCCTGCACAGTCAAAATTTTGATCAAAGTTGATAAAGAAAATAAGATATTTCTTGAAGTCTCAGATAAGAATACAAGAAAGTGGAAGAACTATCTTTTTATCAGAAATTCAGTCTGAAGCACAAATTTTGATCTTGATTTCATTTCCAAAATTTAGGCATCCTTTGAGTGGGCGTGAAGTTACTGTTTCCAATGGATCCGGATTTATTGTTAGAAGCAATGGCATTATTTTGACAAATGCTCATGTTGTGGCCAACAAGTCAGCAGTCAGTGTCAAACTTCATGATGGAACTATTCACCAAGGACAAGTCACAGCTGTTGATCCTGTTTCTGATTTGGCCACAGTGAAAATTTCAGCTGTAAGCGCAATTTGATAAATATGGTAAATAATAAATGTAATGCTGGTATAAATGTTTTCATCTTGGCAATAACTGTATGGGCATCAGTTATTAAAACCCCCACCATCCCCTCTTTTCTCTTAAAGGTAGACGTTAAGTGAGCATTAATTAATACTTATTCCTCCAATGAGTTTATATTTTGCTTTTGGAATATTGATGTCATCGTGTGATGGGCTTTACCTTTAATACAATAGAGTTAAAGAGATATTAAAATCTTTTATCTTCCACCTATTGATTGTTTTAGGTGGGAGGCCTAAGGTTAATGGGTACAACTGGGAGTGTTGAATTCTGTTTTCTTTTCTCTGTTTCCCACATTGTGCGATGACCCAACTGTCTCCTGCTCCATCACTTGCTAGTCCTTTGTGCTAGTAGGAGACGTAAATTTTAATTGGTATGGCACCATCCTTGAAGGGTTTTTCCTGTTATCAAAGTACAACTTCTGATGATTTCTCACCCTGCCCATAACCAAACATTCCCCACATTTTTGATTACTTGATTTCTGCACAGAATATAAACGGAGATATAGAATAGTTTAATTCAGAGTATTATTTGTATAGATTTGGTACATTTCTCTTTGTTAGTGACCCCCTCTTCTTTTAATTTAAATCCCAGATTAGCATATTAATTTTAGAGCCTTGTTAATATTTCGAGGAATTATGTTTTATTTCTATTTTGAGGTAAAGTAGAAACCTGGTGTATTTGGTGTCATTAGCTATTCAGCCATATAAAGGTTTCCTTTTATTTTCATGTTAGAGTTTACATGATGATTGATAATTTTGTTTTTATCTTTTCTTTTCATTATTCACTGATTCATATCTTTTCATGTGGAAAGTTATTTAATCATTAAACATATCCTTTCTTCTTTTACGCTTACTACAGTTTTCACAACTGTTACTTTCTCCTAGGCAATTAAGAGTGTGAAAGATGTAACGTGCACCCTGTCGGAATATTGTAATGTTGTTGTAATTGATTAGGTTGTTTGTGCGGTGGGTGTAACGTAAGAATTGCTCTAAAAAAAAAAGTGAACTACATCACTAATTTATTGTGAGTCTTATATTACACCATAATATTTCCAGTGTAATTTTTTTCTCTATTTTATTTATAATGTGAGAGAAGGGAGTTTGATTTTCTGCATGTTCTTTCGCAGAGTAATCTGCCCTCAATTCCTTTGGGTGAATCTTCAAAGCTAAGACCAGGAGAATGGGTTATTGCCTTGGGAAGTCCATTGTCTTTAAGTAATACTGTGACTTGTGGTATTGTTAGTAGTGTACAAAGGGGAAGCAAGGAGCTGGGACTGAGGAATAAAGACATGGATTATATTCAAACAGATGCAGTTATCAATGTAAGTATTTTGACGATCTTGATTCTTATTTGTTTGCATGGTGTTTTATGGCTCTGTATAAGCCTTTAAGGTCATTTTAGTGCTCATAATTTGATGAATGTATTGGTAGTGAACTTGTGTTTGTTGAAAGCCATTTTTATCCCTACAATTTATAAATGAAGGAAATTAACAAACCACAGCCTCTCCTTGGTCACGATAAATTGTTTGACCTTACCAAGTCCAAAATGAGCTACGTTCTCTGTTTTATTTCTGTTGATTTTATTCCCATACATGTATATATACTCTTCTAGCTGTCTTTTGTCATTCTTGGGCTTTTTTGTGTTATGTTTTTGTTTTGTTTTTGTTTTTTTGTGGGGGGGTTTTGTGTATATGAAGAAGGACATTAGTTTTAACATTATAGGTTTTTGTCTTGTCTTTCCTTTTACTGAGTAACCTAAAACTTCTATTTCTGTTGATCTTGATTCAACTCAATAGCAGCGTTTGTATAATATGAAACATTAACAAGATGATGAACTATATTGAAGGGATCTTCCTTTATGTTCATTTCAATAAGATGTCTTCTTAGGTGTATAATTTATCCCCCGTATAGATTGTTTCATGTTGCTGTGGCGAATTTAATTATTTTCCATTGAAGAAAGAATTTGCAATACGTTTTTGTGGCAAAATTGGATGACAACACTTGAGGATTATTCAAGGGACATGTTGGAAGGTAGACAGATTAAAATATTAGGTGACGTGATATTACACAGGGACCATGTTCAGTGAGACATTTTAGTGGGTGTATTTTTTTTTGTATATGTGTGTGTAGTATGAGTGTGTATTTTGTTCAAACTGGTCACATTTTGAGCCAATTGTATTCTTTTATCTCTCTATCTCTCTCTCTCTCTCTTGATTTCTAGTTTGGGAATTCAGGAGGTCCTCTTGTTGATCTGGTAAGTATGATATAAGTGCATGTTGTCATTTTGTTATATTAACCTACTTATAAAATAGTAACAGTAAAAAAAAGTAGGAACAAGAAAAGAGAAATGTTATGCAGGACATTTGCACACTCTCAGATGTAAAGCATGTGTACATAAGCCCTGAGATCATCCCTATGGGATGTACTGGGCATAAACCTTAATCAAACTCAAACTCATGTGTACATTGCACATGATTTTCTTAATATAACCAGTTGTTTTAGATTATAAACTTGCTGTAACTAATTCCATTAAAAATGTTTCCTGTTGCTTTTAAAACAGAACCCAATTTCAAAGACTTTGGAGAATTTTGGTAACATCCACTTTTGACGAATTGCAAACATATTTGAATCCGAGGCCTTTGAAATAATTTGAAAGCATCCAACTATGTAAACAAATTTGAAAAAAATCTGATTTCTTATGATATCAAAAAGAAGGTAGACATTGTTTTCATTGGGGATTTCAATTTTCATCATGATACAAAGAAGACAGGCATAAATTCAATGAAAAACCTCTTCCATGAACATCATTTGACTCAGCAGGTTCAATAATGCACATGTAAAATGGTCATATTTTAGACTGGATAGGAACATCTATGAATTTTTAAGTCGCATCTTCAAAACTTGTATCTGACCATCATTTGTTATATTTTAACGTTATCCATTGGAAGCAACCACCATCAAAAAAGACTAGTCTGTAGAGATCTGAAGAAAATAGAGGTGGAAAAATTCAACAATTAATCGAAGGGAAAGCTTAGTAGCATTGAAGAATTAACACAAGATATTTATTGACAATATTCAATCAGTTTTCGACATTCATGTTCCATTAACATCACAGACTGAAATGGACAGAACATCATTGCCATGGTTTACCTTCGAAATCAAAATTGCTAAGCAAACTCTCAGAAAAGCAGAATGGAAGTTTAATAAATCTGGATTAAAAATTCCTTAAGGGATTCATTCATCACAAAAAAATTGTGAAAAACATCACTCTAAAAGCCAAATGTGATTACTACAGCTCAAAATTTAGTCAACTGCAAAATTCCAAATGATTTTTTAGGTTAACGGAAAACTTGCTAGGTAGGCAGAAAGGGATCAGTCTGCCAACTATGATTAAAAGGGAAATACTGTGTAACAAATTTTGTGATTTTTTCAAGAACAAGATCAAGAAAATCCGTGATGACTTTAATGCTGTTGACATCCATATAGAGACTGCCACATCTTTTAGGGACAGACTCTTATGCTTCCATGGGGTTACCAAAGATGAAATCAAGAAATATCTTTTTCCTGCTGCTTCTTAACACTGTGAACTTGATCCCTTTCTACTGATTTGCTGAAAGTGTGTTTTGCTGAGCTTCTTCCCTAATAAGACAGATAATTAATAACTCTCTTTGTAATGATATTGTGCCAGGGTCCTTTAAAATTGAGCTGGTTAAACCTTTGTTGAAAAAAACTAATTTCACTGCGAGCAGCTAAAAGATTATAGATTGTATCCAATCTACAGTTTTAGTTAAAGATATATGAAAAAATTGTGTTAATGCGGCTCCAAACTGACCTAGAGAAAAATGACCTAGGTGTATATTTTCAGTCGTTTTACCGTTAAGGTATGTAGCACCAAAACAGCCGTAGTTCATTTGCAAATGATCTTCTAAACATCATTGAAACAGGCTCTATCTCATCTTTAAACTTTGTTATACTTATCATCTGTGTTTGATACTATAGATCATAATCTTCTTTTGTACAAACTCAGACAACTTATGGGATTGCTGGCACTGCACTGAAATGGTTTTGGTCTTACTTAAAAAGTTACAAACAAATTATTGTAACAGATAATATTGGATTAAGAGTATGCCTCACCCTTTGGTGTACCCAAGGGCTCAGCTCTTGGTCCAATTCTCTTTGTGCTTTATATTAACCCTTTGTCAATTTAAGAGATCATGAGTTTTCTTATTGTCAGTATGCCGATCATGTTCAATTATGCCATGCAAGTACTTATGAGGATAAATAAGGTCGATAAAATTATTCGTCAAAATTAAACATGTGTTTTCAAACCCTGTATTTGTCTTGAAAACCGTTTTATTAGATAACCCTTAAATTGTAATATATACACGTACATTTGTGCATTTCAAATATACACGTACATTTGTGCATTTCAAATATATACGTACATTTGTGCATTTCAAATATATACTTGTACATTTGTGCATTTCAAATATACACGTACATTTGTGCATCTCAGTTTTTAGTAGCAGCTATTTTCAAACAAGGACTCCATTTTTATCAATATGGATCTAATCTAAAATTATGCTAGTTTAGACCAAAGAAAACGGTGAATCCTATTTAAGGTAAGCTTACATTGGATATTGTTTATTAGTGATCAAATTATGTTTATTTGCAGGAAGGAAGAGCTATTGGAATAAACACGATGAAAGTTACCACTGGAATTTCATTTGCAATACCTTCAGATCATGCCTTAAAGTTTCTAAATAAGGCTGAAGCAATGATGAAGAGAGGTAAAGTATATTATCCTCCTTTGGGCAAAGAATTTTTCTTGCATTTGTATCAAACCCAAAGTCACTGGGAAGAAACTTGTAATTGATAGAATGCCATAAGTATTATGCAACGAACTTCACACTGCAGCTTTCATTACCTTAAAACATATTTTCCACACTTTTGTAAGCATTCCAATAAACATACACACACAACTGGTCAGAAAAATATATAAAGCGTAGGCTCAATGCTGAAATCATTGTGTGCTGAGTCGGAATAGTGTTTATATTCAAAAAGTCCATATTCTGGTAGGTTCTCTGAAGCATAATACTAATACCCAGTCTGCCTCATGTCCTATTTTCTCAGGAAAGGTTCTACACCATGCTTATTACACTGTATAGATTGTACATTAATTTCCCCTTAAATTGCTTTCCAAATCGTCTAGCATTTTACTTTGTGGGTATAGTCAAAATATACCTGATTTATCATTGTGCCTTATTACATGTCAGCCATTTTTTTCACAAAGTGGTGATGACTGGGTTGTTGTTTTTTTAATAATCATAAAATCATTAAATGACAGCTCCTACCCCAAGTATCTTACTAAAACTCTAGAAAAGATAACCCTGATAGAGAACTTAGGTCCTCTTCCAGAGCCCTTTTGTCTGAACGAAAAGTCCAGTTGAGGGGTTTTGGAGAGAGATCCTTTTTCTTTCATGCTCCCAAAATCTGGAACAAACTTCCTCTTAGTCTGAGAAATGCTCCATCACATGACTATCTCAAAAAGTCTTTGAAAACACATTTATTTGTTAAATATCTGCCCTGAATTGATTGACTGTGATTTATCTCAATGTATCTGCTAATGTTCTTAATGCCTTCATTCATTCTTAGTCGTTTGCAGATATACCTTCTTAGCATTTATTATGAATTTTATGGTAAAATTGGATAAACTGTAATCTATTTTATTCAGCTGCATTGATCTGCCTGTAATGTAGACTTTGATGCAAATTTGATTGTTATAAGACCAGTATCATTGTAGTTATGTTTTTATCCTATGTGTAGTTTTCAATCACATACTTACATTTATTATTCATTATCTCACTTTTTTAAATTTAGTCCATAGAGTTAGATGAAGTAGGAGAGGACCCACGCAGCGCAAACCCCACGCAGAAAGGAAAGCGAGAGCACAGCCCAACTTTGTGGCAAGGCTCAAACCAGAAGTTTCTTTTCTAACCTACAGTTTCGTTTTCAACTCTGTTCTCACTCCCTCTGTCTGTCTCTCTGTCTGTCTGTCTGTCTGCCTGTCTGTCTGTCTGTCTCTCTCTCTCTCTCTCTCTCTCTCTCTCTCTCTCTCTCTCTCTCTCTCTCTCTCTCTCTC
>JAOYNN010238530.1:0-10523 GCA_025770095.1 Goniobranchus kuniei
AGTAGTAGTAGTAGTAGTAGTAGTAGTAGTAGCAGCAGCAGCAGCAGCAGCAGCAGCAGCAGCAGCAGCAGCAGCAGAAGTAGTAGTATTAGTTGTAGTATAGTTGTAGTAGTTGTGGTTGTTGTAGTTGTCATAGTATTTGTAGTTGTTAGTAGTAGTAGTAGTAATTAGTCTAGTAGCTTTTGTTATTATTATTACATTTTTATAAAGATAAAAGTGGTTCTGACTTTGTTATCTTTCTGTTCTTCTTAAAAAAAAATTTCTTACAGAAGGAGCATCATGGTCGATTTATTATTGGAGACCAAGAGGCTGTTCATAAGAGACCAAGTGAGTTAGAGCCATGTATTTTGTTCTAATGATTAGTTTACATACATCTTAAAGCTGAAATTACAGGAATTTTGACTTTATTTCGGTTTAAACATTATGTGGTGCCTTTTAATAAGTTGTTATATAATTAAATGTAAAAGGCAAAACTATCTGCTTGGCATAGTATCTTAAAAATATATCTATCCTTAATATGGGGAAATGTTAACATCATCACAAGGTCAGCAAAATGAGGATATTGATCGTGGATGTGACACAACAAGAAAGGATGCCCAATTTTCTTTTTGTATTACATGCCTGTCAAAAGACCTAGTCAGACCATTTTAGAATGGACCAATTTGGTTTGGGATCCCCATAAATTGAAGTGCACTTGTTACTGCCTAAATTGCACTAGTCACTGCCTAAATACCCATTTCTATTCAGTGCTCACAATTTCAATGGAACCAATTTTCCCTTTGTTTCTGTTTCAAAATCCAGATTTTCGCATAGTTATTTATACAATACAGTACTAGTGCTCTAAGAACATGCCCCTGGGGAGATTGAAATATCATGCTGTTAGATGGACGTTGCTGGTAGGCGGACTCCAAGGGACATAATCTATATATTTACTCGATAGTCCCAGATAATATCCCTTGATCCGTTATCTCCTCTAA
Source organism: Goniobranchus kuniei (assembly GCA_025770095.1). Classification (NCBI taxonomy): domain Eukaryota; kingdom Metazoa; phylum Mollusca; class Gastropoda; order Nudibranchia; family Chromodorididae; genus Goniobranchus; species Goniobranchus kuniei. Next base: position 978 of record JAOYNN010238530.1, read on the forward strand.
CATGATGTTTTTTGTTGTTTTGGGTTTTGATTTCTTTTTGGTTTTTTTTCTTTTATTAATTTTGTTTTGTTTTGTTGGAGTTTTTTTTTTGCATCCACCAGGCGTTTTATTTTCTCACGGCATTTCAATAGACTGTTGATTGTTGATCTATCAAGACAAAATTGGCGGCTGAGAGTTGTAAAATAAGGGTTATGTCCTGACTTTTCTTCTTTCTCAATAGCTGAGATAATGTCCTTTTTTTCCCAAGTGAAAGAGAATTCCCTTTGGGTGCCAATGTTGCTTAAATAAGAATGAGCTCTTTGTCAATGCATGTTGTTGCTTCGGGTGATAAGCAATGAATGATTATTGTTACATAGGCTATTTATCTCTCCAATTCATTCTCACACTTTCATTTTACAACCAATCAAATGCAAGCCCCCAGGGGCTACGCACATGATCCAATCTAATCAACTCATTTTTTCCAAACCTGTCAATCACACAACAAATCCCCACATGCTAAACAAGGCATAGGTAGCCTTGCGGGTGTGAGGGTGGAGCCAAAGCCAAGTCACTCAAAACTGACCAAACACAGCCAATCAAGAAAAGTCTCCTATTCCACCATCACTTCATTGGTGAGATGCGCGTCACTGATTTTATTGACTCAGTTATTATGAACGTTCATTAAGCGATGAACGACTTAGAACACATGTTAGTGTGAACTCATCGCTTTCCCTGTTGCCATACCTCTGTACCATAAGCCTTGCTGTCTGGTGAGTAGAGGCTTGTGTTTTGATGACGGCCTGCCCAGCTGAACATTGCCATTGTTTGCTTTGTCCATGTGGGCTGAAAGCGAGGCTGAGGCACCTTTCTCTCTGGCATGTGAATGGGGGGTAGAGCGATGGCTTTTGTTAAAAGCCTACTCAGATGAACAGTGACAATGTTTGCTTTGTCCACATTTGCAGAATGACACCTTTCTATCTGGAAGGTATATGTACATCTCTATCAACCCCTAATAAAAGCTGAGATATATAGCTTAGCCTGGAAACATAAAATGTGGCCAATGAGCAAATAAAAAAAAATTTGTTTCAGTTTAGAAAGTAAAGTTTCTCGTCAAAATCATGTTCCTAGCCGGACCGGGTATCTTATCTATAAGTGAAAAAGGATAGTCGGCTAAACTATGAACTTGCCACCTGAGTGGGGAAGAACTTATGATTTCCAGGTGTCCATGATTTCCAGGTGTCCAAACTGCTGATATTCAATGAATGTAAAACTGAGTTTCCCTCAAGAACAAAGCCTATAAAACCACTGCATATTCAAAGATCAGGACAATATTCAGAAAATATCAGTTACATGCAAAACAAACGCCTGAGGTACCAAATCCTATTGCCCGTCTATCCTGATTCTGTTCAAAGAACAGTGTATAACAATTACAGCATTGGTACCAGTATAGTGTAAGAAAATTTCAGAATTGATGCCTATTCACACTGCTTTTTTCTCCTTTTCAGCCAACTGAATTTGAAAAATCTTCCATTGTTCATTACAGTAGCAGAGAGTCTCTTGACCTCCAATTCTATCTGCGCATTTGCAACTCCACACATAGGGTTACTGCAGCAAATTCGAAAATGGAAAAGAAAAAAAAAATCAGTGGAAGGAGGGGTTTCAGGCTTAATTTTTTGTTGCTGTCAACAAACACTTTGAGGGTTCGAATTTAAAATCTAAGGAGCAGGCCGTTTGCCTTCTCTTCAACATCTTGCATCTACAAATTGTACATTTCCGTCTTTGTTTTGTAACAACAAAGAATATTGTGAATCATGCGTGATGCCAATGGACGCTGCATTATATTGACGGTTGGCAACTAGAACAACGAATGTTCAAATTCTCTGTTAAGACATATTTTATCCTGAACATTCTTGTTAGGATTGATCGATTGATTGTGGTTTACGCCCATTCCATCCTGTGGGGACGATCTCAGGGCCTTTTCTTTATCATTTCTTCCCAATATCTAAATTTTGTTTCTCCCTCTAATACTTAAAAAGGTTCAAGGTATCTATAAAACAATACGTTAAAAGATAGAGTTGTGGGGGCTTTTCATTATCAGTCTCTCCTATTTCTTTAATTTTGTTTTTCCAGTGAAAAAAAAAGCTTTTTATAAAACATATATAAAAGGACAAAAGCTTTCACACTTTCATGTAAAATTAGATGACTTTCAAAAAAGGCAAGATGTTGTTGGGTTCCACATTTCAGATGATGTTATACAGATTTCTTTCATTGGAAAACTTGTTTCTTATGTTATCCATGTGCGTGCACTCTAACAGCACGTTTTATTGTCAAAGTTACACTACATGAAGAACACATTGGTAAGAGTTCCTTTTTTATTATAAAACAGTGGGTAATCCAAGTTTGGCCGATTTGAAGTCAACTCATTATTTTTTATTCTTTTTATTTAGTTTGAAAGGTGGAGGGTTTTTCATTAAGGTTGGGAATAATTTCCTGTAGTTTGTTATTGATTTTGGTATCCCACTTTGCTTGCCATATCCCCCTACAAGAGAAAAGGTTTGGGAAGATGACTGACTATATGGTCTAAATCAGCTGGTAAAACTGATTGGTTTGGAGGGAGGTAAACGGAACAAATAGTGATACTTTTATTTGCAATGTTACTCACCCTCACAGCAACTGCTTCCAAGTTTTGAATGTTTGAAACAATTTCAGAACAATAATGATTCAAATTTATCTAGAGTTCAACATCCCCAGAAGAATTGGGTGTTGGATGATGGAGAAACTGGTACAGTCGTCTCTGCTCAACTTCTACATCTTTGGGAGACTGAGAAATGTGGATGTTAGCCGGATGTGGATGTATGGCGGAGGGCAGTTGATGAGAGAAGGATTACTTCGAATGCAAACGAAATTTCCAGTCAAACAATGTCTTTTCACCTAGGTCATTGTAGTTTGTAGCTCAGCCATAGAATGGACAGTTCTAAAGAAAAGGTGTGGTCAATGTCATTGTGAAATGTGAGCAGATTGAGTGCTTTTTTTTTTACCTGTCAATCATTGTACGGGCCAATAAAATTTGGTTTTGACCGATGCGCAATATGAACAAGCAACGGCACTCCATTCAATATGCATGGATTGTCAAGGCTGGACAGGGGTCATAGCTTACCTCTTGTCTATATGCTCTCGTATGAGTGGTTTTGGGTGTTAGACAGTGACGATTACTTTTGTATAAACGAAGAGGTGGCGTCATCTTTTGCACTGGACAGCGCTTGTAAACTTATAGCTGGCATTACGCATTCTCCCAAGTCAGCATCTGAAAAAAGCTACGCTTATCAGTGGATAGGGGAGTCTCAAAGGGTGTCATCGCTTACCAGTTGTCTGTATGAAGATGTGAGATGGTGACAAAGGTTTTTTTTTGTTATAGATGCAGAGGTTAGCATTATGCATTCCCCTTTTTCGCCAACACTGAAATGAGCCACAGGCTCTCGATACATTTGTCATCTTCTGTTTTTTTTTGTTGGTCAGGGTGAAAAGATAATTCAACACTCCTCCAAAATGTGGATGTTAGAAGAAGTTACATGGACAATGTGGATGTTAGAGGGGTAAATTTTAAAGAAATAATTCCTTATCCTGCAGAAATGTGGATGTTAGGCAGATGCGGATGTAAGATGGAGATCAATCAGGGCTCTCAATTATCTGCAAATTTGCGGAATTCCGCATTTCCGAAGAGCTCCGCACCTGTCCACACCGCATCTTCCAATTTTCTGATTTGTTTGCGGTTTCATTGAATTTCTGCTCCAATGATTCATTGGACCCATTGGCCGTTTATATACTTGTTACCTGATACCTCAGGCTGTGTCCATCCATTGTCGGATGTAGCCCTTCGCCGAGCTTTTCCAGTAGTCCCTGACTTCTGTTTTTCTCATCCAGTGATCACTTTCTCTCTTTATGATGTCGTCTTTTCATCTTTTTTATGGTCTTCCTCTTGCTCTTTTACCTCTTTCTGGTTTCCATTCAGTGCATTTTTTACTCCATCTGTTATCTTCTCTTCTTGCCACGTGTCCTGCCCATTTCCATTTTTGCTTTAAGACGTATGTTTCGATATCTATAATTTTTGTCTTGTATCTGATCTCTTCACATGGTGTTCTGTCACTGATTTTAATGTTCATCATTTTTCTTTCCATGGCCCTTTGCGTTGTCTTCAGTTTGTGGAGGATGTTTTTTGTAAGGGACCATGTCTGGCATCCATATGTTAGTGTTGGTAGAATGCATTGATCGAATATTTTTCTCTTTAACGTTGTTGGCATTTGCTTGTCTTGTAACATTTCTTTATATTTCCCGAAACATCTCCATCCTGACTTAATCCTTGTCATTACTTCTTGTTTTGTTGTGTCTTTTAAATAAGTTGTTTGTCCTAAATACTTGTATTGTTGAACATTCTCTATTACATCGTTCTCTATCCTTGTGTCATCCTTGTTTTCATAGTTGGTCATATATTTTGTCTCTCCTCTGAGTATTTTTAAACCTACTTTATTGCTTTCCTCATTTATGATATTTAGTTGTTCTTCCATTTGCTGTGTGTTTTCGGTGAATAGCACGAAATCGTCAGCAAAACTAAGGTGAGAAATTACTAATTCTACCCTTAAATTTTGGATGAAGCTTTGAATTTCAGTTTAACTTGTCATGAATAGTATTGACTTTTTTACTGTCTTCCTTTAAGCTTTCTTTGCTGCATTTCAGTTATTTTTAATAATACTGTAATTATTGTTTGTGTATAAGATTTGTATATTTTAAATCTTTAATCCTTTGCAAATGTACTTTTAGGCTGTATCTTAGTATTTACATGACAGCCTTACTTAGTTAACATTGTCTTATGAAATTCCTTTGTTTTTATGTTTTTGTGTTATTGCATTGTAAAGCGCTGCTGAGCACACTTGTGTGGACAGTTTCTAAGCACTTTATAACTATTATTAATTGTATTTATTTATTTATCTTAAAAATATTATTAATATTATTATTACAAGAACCCCCGCTTTGGAATCGCAAGTTGCACCTAAATTCTATAAATAGCATGTCACTGGGCTTACCCGAGAGTAGGACAGGCCTACCTCCAAGGTGAATACTGAGGGGTTTGATTTGTGGGTTAAAAAAAAAAAAGACCAAAAAAGAAAAAAAAGACTTTTTCTTTTATTGTCGAGCATGGCCAGTTCTATGAAGTAAATGATTTTAGGGAATTTTAGTGCCTTAGTTAACTTTTCAATATCTTCGTTTAGGAGTCTTAGTCAAAACAAAATTGTGCATTCTCCTCTTCTAATAGGATTATTATCATTTTTACCATTATTGATATGTTTTTATCCTGCTCTTGAATTCATCTACTTTACTATTTGAAACCATATATTAGTGCAATTCCCTCTACAGGCATTATGGATAGGAAGCCTGAGGCTTGGTGTTGCCATTTCAAGTCATTGTCAGTAGTCTCTGCTGTGAAGAGCTCTAGGCTTCAGTTGGCTAAAATTACCTCCACAAGTTGTTAAGACATTTGAAAATTCTTGTTTTCTCTTGTTTCCAGCGTAAACAAATATGTTGAGATGTTGACTGTTAAAGGTTCTGTAACATTTATGTCATGATACTGTGATGGCTTGAGCTGAATTCCTAAGAACCATCTCCACTTTCTCAAGTGTTTGCCAGTTATCAGGTCCCAGACTACACAAACATATTATAAATATAATAGGTCTGACGAGAGTGGTGTGTGTAATGACATAATAATATTTGTGGAACTGTTGATTCCTTCATAGAAAAAAGTGTCGGCATGTACTGTTAATGTGACAGCTGAATGAAGCCATGTATTGACATTGTAGCTAAGATATTTTGCTGTTTCTACGATTGAGAGTACTGTACCATGTATCATGCCCTTAAGTAGTGGCAACAGAGGCGACTCTAGCCTCTGACAGGTACTCGTGCTCACTTATATTTCTGGCATGTGACTCCACCAACCATCCTCATTCCCAACCGTTTCTATGAAATTATCCCACACCATTATTCACTTAATTAACTAAATAAAACACACGTCCGTGCAAACAAACACACATAGACACACAATGCATGCGTCCGGCAGCAGACACACATCTGACAATCACAAGGCATACTAGGGCCTAGTTTATAGTGAGTAATGCTCACAACGAGACGACAAGTACACGTACTACAATTTATTGATTCCCCTTGCACATCGGGCTTTCTGTTCATGGCTCGACCTGGTCTGTTTTTCTCAATGGTTTCAAAGTTGAAGGATTGTGCGTTTGATGGCTTGAATAGCACTGAGGCCCCTTTAAAACTCGGGCTCTGAGGAAAGAGCCCGACCTACAATGTATATGGGATTGTTGTGTATTTTCCAAAACAGTGATGAATGTGTCATACTATCTATTTATTTCTCTGCATGTAGTTGACTATTTGAAGATTTAAAAGGGCTGATTTTGATTCATTTTGATTGTGGCGGATTTCTTTTGGGATAAATGGTTTCAGGGGGATTTTTCTTAATTTTGAGACTCGATCTCAGCCCGACCCGCCCGACCCATGCAGTTGCCACTGAGTGGCAACATATTATCTTATTCATAAGATTAGCATTTTCTAAGTTGAATTTCACACGCCACTTACTCACCCATGTTCGAGGTTGTCAGAACATGATGGACTTCATGTCACCAAAAGGAATTTGGATAGTTTTATGCAAAGACAATTGCTCCAAACAATGATTTTCCGATCGAACTGATTTGACCTATACCAGTATCTCTTTAACAGAATATAGATGTCCTATACCTTCGGCCCATCTCTTCAAATGTCTTTCGTTTTCATTGTGACATTTCCTTGAGAATCAATGAGACATTTTCCTTGTGTAGAATTATTTCTTCTTGTGAAGTTATTACAGTAGAACACACATAAACCAAACACGCCTAAACCAAATCTAGCGCTAAACCAAAATAAGACAAAAGTCCCGTTTTTTTTCTCTCTATGTCTTTGTTGCACTCTTAACGATAAACCAAACTGAATTTCACATGCAACACTGCTAATCCAAAATCTAAAATACTGTAATGTGAATAATGTGATGTGAAGTTACAGAAACAACGGACAAATAGACAGCCAGAGTCGGTTTACCCACTCTATTCCCTCAAAACATACAGTCCACCCAAAATGACATTTTGGTTTAACAGTGTTCAACTGTAATTGATTTGACGGATATTTTTGGATTTTTATTCTTTAGTTTTACAAGATGTTTTTGCATTCCAATGCATGAATCTTTCTTTGGCAATGCTGCATTCTTTCTCGTCTGTCCGCTTTTTTGTACTCAAAACTATTCCTTTCAATGTTGTGCCTTCTGTCGATCATTTCTAGTATGTCTTGATTCATCCATTTGTTCTTAATTTTGTGTTGTTTATTGGGGACAATATTCTGGATTGGTTCAGTTTAGCATTTTGTGAAATCACCCCATGCCTTGTCAATGTCATCATTTTGTTTGATCTCTGTATATCATTTCAATACTTCTTCTTTATATTTTTCTTTCATTTCATTGTCTTTCCTAAGAAGCTCTATTTGTCTCTTTGGTTGTACTTTACTTTTATGTAGGCGTTTTAGCTTCAGTTTCAAAACAAATTTTACTGGTTGGTGGTCAATGTTTATATCCACTTTCAGAATTGTTTTTGATGTTTTAACAAGGTTTCTGAACTGTTGAGGAACCGGTTTGTAGTCAATCTGATTCTAAACTGGTCTCCGGGGCTTTGCTATATCCACTTCTTCTATGGTGACTGAAACTATGAATTTGTTAAAATGTAGTATTCTCTACTGCACCAGCCTACTACAAGCATCTCTCCTATTTCATTTTGAAAACCTAAACCAAAGTCATGCGAGATATTTTCAATACTTCCACAGCTTACTTTGCATTAAAAATTAAATAGTGTACCCAAATGAAGAAGTACAACAACTATCAATAGACATAAAGGCAATGTCTTTAACATAAATTAAATTGCTCTGGAATTAAGAAATGGACACTGTTATGGAATTAGGATCTAGCCCCAATTGATGTTTTTATTTTGTTTTCCCTTTTCTAGTTAAAGAAACCATTAAAAATAATACATCCTGTCCAAAAGAGAGGACTGATTTCTATATGCAGACTGATTTCCCTTCTACTTCTATGTAGATCTGGACATATATCATAAAAGTGTCGATGAACTTAACTTATAATAATTTAAAGTGCATGACATGTTCATGAATTTGAATGTTCGATGCTTATTGAGTTTCTGTTTTATGAGTTTCAATTCATTGTTTCAAATATATCCACTGTTATACCATCATATACATAACGTATGTGAAATGTATTATTAAATGTTCAGAAGAATTAATTCTGTCTTTGCCATTCATATTGCTTTTGATGTTTGTTTCTGAAAAGTTTTATGGGATTTGGTGGAAACAGGATTTTACTTTTAAAAGGTTCAGCCCAGATGGCCTTTTAATTTTGGTTCAGAATGCTCAGCCCACTGTTTTAGGATAACATCTTTGGCAGAAATGCTGGCTGTGTATTGACATGGTACCATAATTATAGTACTGGCTGTAGATTGCATTGTCTGTTATATTACTTCCATATGATGTAAACATTAGCCTACGCCCGAGCCTCATAAACCGTTTCCTCCAGCTAATCATTTTTCAGTTCTAATAGTTGTCTATCAAGTTCACTTCAACATACTGACAACTGTTTGGGGTGAGGGGGCGGGAATGTGCGGGGACAGGGGGGAGGCATTTCTGTAAATGAAAAGTGACAGTCTTATCATAGTCACTTGGGAAATTCCCTTTCTTGGGAAATTCCCTTACATCTTTCCGTTTCTGGACTCTTTCAACATTCACGACGTAACCTTAATCCTTCAATCAGAATGGAGTTTGAATATTCATGAAGAGTATTTTAACCTGTTCTATCATCAGCTGACTTTTGTTTGAAAAGGGATGAAATTTATAAGCTACAGAACGGGCTTGTTTTCAGAGGAGCTGATTTCATTTATTTCTGAAAGCTTGATAAAGGATATTTAAGTTGTCAAAAGCGATAGGCTACTACTAAGTACTTGACACACAAATTTTTAACTTCCTTTCCTTTTTTTTTTAATACAAACTGAATGACGAGCATTTATGAACTGAACTTGAGGTATTACTGGCTCAGGTCTCATTAAGTCCTCTTTTCCAGGCTGTCTTTTCTAAAGTTTGTACTTTCTTGATCTATGTTGCTGGAGATCGGACTGTGCCATGGGAACATGTTACATGTTTTGCTCTTTCCAGTGGTAATCTAATCTGCTTTTGAACGTGTTCAGGTTTGGTACACGAATGACCATTTAATAAAAACTATTTCACTTTATAAAAGAAAGCTAAGTACGAAAATTTGTACTCAGCCCAAATCTCAGTCACTGTCATTGGATGATGACGACGCAGATGAAGATTCATCGAGAGGAATCAAAACTGGCAGATGTCCTATCTTCACTCCTTGGCTATTCATGAACCTGCTGCTTGCAATATCATCACAGTGCACAATGTAGCTTATCAGGTGAT
>JAOYNN010238641.1:0-10520 GCA_025770095.1 Goniobranchus kuniei
TCTATGCCATATATTGAGCCGTACATGTATATTATGTAGCACATCACTACACTGTGAGCCTATATGATTTAATATAGGTATGAACACTAAAAGTTAAGTTTGCATTTCACCACAATGCAATATAGTTTTAGACAGAGTAGTGTATAGGCCTAACTAATTACTGCTCAGCTTTTCCTTCAGCGGGTATTTGGTCAGTAAAACCTTACAGCTTCTGAATTTCCTGACCCTTAGAAGCATTTAGGTAAATTCTGGACCTTTTCCCGACCTTGAATTTCAATTTCAAAATTCCCGACCTTTATCCGATTTCCCGAGCCACTAAGAAGCTGTACTGATTTTTTTTAATACTGTAAAGGCAGGCAAGGCTTAACTCGCACATGTTGTTGGGCCCATTAAGGGAATTGAAATTATTAGTGTTAACATGGCTCTGAGAATGCACACGAGATTTTCAGCTTTCGTGTTTTTTTTTTTGATTGTTTTTCCTGATTTTCAATTATATTTTTTAATCGCTAGCGGAAATCTTATGGCCACATTGAATGATAGCGGAAAAGTGACAGCTATGCATATGTGTTATAAGAATATCAGTTTCAAATTCCATTGAAATTCAATTTTTCATGACAGTTCATTTACACACTGCCACTCCTATGTTCACCTTAAAGCTCGAAAGCAGCTGGTGATTCTTTCTTCTTGAAAGAAATTATATCTGAATGAAGTCAATCAAATCGAACCCCTGAAGGAGAGGTTAGCTCTTATCAGATTAATTTCTCAGCTCTATCGCTACCCTACAAACAAACAACAACAACAAAGAAGGGAAAAAAGTAAAAAACAAAAACAAAACATAAAAAAACAAAATCTAGACAACAGAACAAAACCAAAGTATAAACAAAAACTGACTCACTTGTAGCAGAAACGTGGACAGATTTTGTTTCTTTTGTACGAGCCGCAGCTGGTGTGACAGCTGAAGCAGGAGTAGGGTCAGCTTCTGTTCGAAATCCAACTGCAGAAGGAGCAACAGTTCCGGAAGCCTTTTTCCATGGGTTCACTGCAGGCAAAGGAGCTTCCACATAATTTTCCCCAAATTTCTTTGCCTTTGGCTGGACATTTTCGGAATTCGCAACACTGCTCTTCCCATTGTTCTGGTCAGTTTTCTGTTTATCTTTAGCATTGCCAGGCCGAGATGCCTTATAAGACACTGGTTTGGAGTGTGCAGTAGTCCCACCAGAAACAGGTTTCTCATTGTTAAGAGCAGGCTCTGAAATGAGAAGGACAGTAAAATATACAAGCTTTGTTTAACTCTTTAAGAATAATAAAAGTGACTTCACACTTTAACAAGCAAGAAATTAAAGTGTTTCTTTAAAATGATGATGTAAAGATCAGTGTTCAAATTCAATATTCGCCTTGCTTATTTCATCATTGAAATGAGATGAGTTGAGATTAGAGGATCTATAAACTATTGGCAAATATTGCATAGGAAGAAATTCAATGACAGCTAGCTAAAAAAAACATTGTAGGTTTTAATTTAAAAACAATTACTGTTGGTTTTCTTCTACAAATGGCTGAACTGAATAAACAATTAATATAAACACAAGCCAAAGATATCCTTTGGCCAATTGAGGACCTGTGCAGGATCTTAATTTCACAGGATTCCTGTTCAACCCTAATTTTTGTTGATCATTCTGATTGTCTGCACATTAGTGATGGGGAAGATCTCGACTGATACACAATCTCAATGTGAACAAAGAGTCAAAGATCCTTGGACTGCCTGAGATTCTAGGGAGGGTCTCTATGCTACTAACATAGACAAGTTTAACTATTAGAAAAACTGATCCACTTCATTCCACTTTTGAGGCAGGGTGCTATGAAGATTGGTTATGAACACCAAAGTGAACAAACTTGCAGACGTTTTTAAAACTATTGATGGGAATGCACAAACTAAAGTCAATGTGAAATTGACCAATCACATCATTTCAAGCAGTCTTGCCAACATGACATCAGTCATTATGAGCAGAACTGATATTTTAGAGCCTGAATATAAACTTTGAACTCCACCAAACTCAAAAAAGGTGAACCAAAACTATAGACTTGAAATTTATCCATATTCTATTTCACAAGTGAAGCAAACCAACTTATTTTCTCTTTCCCTCACTCGTTTTTTATTGCCTTGCACATTCCATTCTTTTTTAAAGAGAAGGAAAATGAGATTAATTTAATTATTTTGGACTTGTACATGCACCCAATGAAAAGGGATCACTCATGTTATCCAAGAGCACAGATAGGAAAAAGCTGAAAAACAAAATAAGGTAAAGACAAAATGAAAGCCTGAATAGGGGGCTCCAGTCTGATACCTCCTGGTCATTGAAGAGACTTGAATCTAGCTAGATGGACTATGAAGAGTGGAGATGAGAAGGGGGTCTTTGTGACTTGATCCTAAGAAGCAATCCACTTACCCTGAACCTTTTCCTGATTTGTAATTGGAGGGGTGACTTTCTCTGCAGCCAGACCAGCACTTCTTTTCACCCATGGATTAGTGGTGGGAATAGGGGCATCAACAAACTTTTTGGGAGCTTGTTCATCACCACCCGGTTTGTCCTTGACATTTTTGTTCTCTGATGATTTCTCAGTCAAAGCCATGTTTTTTGTGTCACCGTGAGCCGAATCATGTTTGAGGGGGCCATTGTTATTTTGTGGCCCAGGTACACTGTCAGGTTGTGGGGAACTTTTGACTGCAGCTGCTGCGGCCATCCCTCAGCTTTAACGAGATTCAATACTTGTCTTGAGCTCCGTTGTGAATTCCTTCAAATTCAGTCTGCAAACCTCTCTGTAAATATAAGATGAGATTTATCTTGACAAAAATATATACCTGGAAAGAACTTTTTTTAGAAGTGCCTCTAATTCAACAATATTTATTCAACATTGATATTTACATACAGCAGCAGTAATGTATGCATTTAAAACAATACTAATAAACACACAGAGTAGAGAAAATCAACAACAATAACATCCCAGGCCTATTGGCCGTGACTGTAACGTAAGTTACATTGTACTGAAATGAGGCTACAGAGCACATAAATGCATTTCCAAATGGAAAACTGACTCCCAATGTTATTCAGAATAGAAAACAGTACGTCTTATCCTATAAGTCAATGACGCAAGCTTTCAGGATAAAATGTAAATTGTTAAAATAGGAAATACAATTTTTCAGAACAAAAAACCCCCCAACAAAAACAATAAAACATCCAAACTGAAATAATTTTTTTTTTTAACAAGATCTGTAACATACCAGTGCTAAATATTATCACCGCAAAACAGTGTCAATCTCACACCCTTAGAACTGTCGCTGTCATGTCTCTAATTAACGTTAAATATTACTTTAAAGCACATCATGCGCGACATTCTGAGACATTGGACCAGACATCTTTGCTATTACAGGTTGATTTCCAAATTAGCAAGGTTGCAGTATGTATGCACAGCAGTATGTCATGATGTGTTTTGTGTTTACATTAGCAATCAATAACACATGGGACAGGTGACGACATTTTTTTTCCTTTCCCATTTAACTCAACGTTAGATGCACAAGCTCTTGCTTATCAGAGTCCTGTTAATTAAGAAAACAAAATGAAAAAAGAAACCAAATGAAGTCTTAATGACACATTGAAGCAGCCAACTAATACTGTATGAATAACAACCTTCCTCCTCACATCCCATTCAATCTAACCATCTTTCATTGAACAACTTCACTGTCTACCTTCTCACCCCCAACCCCACAAACCAAGTGGACATCCCCTTAATGAGATTCTAAATTTGCTCCATGAATACTTCTATTGCCTTAAGATAAAATAAAAAATGTGCGGTTACCATAAAAAAAACATAGACACAAAATGGTTCACGCAGCCAACTGGCCACAATACTTTTCGCAAGAGTCCCGGTGGTCAGGATGAAGCATAACCTGGCCTTTAGGCGGAACAGGCACTCAGGTGACATTGATCCTGAATGGGATGATTCAGACCACCTTGGTTGCTGACTACTCGTTCTCCTTTAACTTAAATAGTTTTCTTGAGTTTTCATCTCTTTTTGAAGTTTGTGGTGCATCTTAAAACATGACTGTCATGTATGGATGAAGATCATCTTACTAAGTTTTAAAACAAGTTTAAATTAAAGCACCGCCTCCGATATCAGAAAATCTAAGTAATCGCTGTCCACTTCCAGACATTTTGTCGCAAAATGGAGAAATTCAAATGCATTGTGTTGCCTAGATCTGAAGAAAGGCATTCATTAACCATCCATCTGTGCAAGACCAAACAAATGCTGCTTCATGTCATCGAACAGCTGAGCATTTCTGGTCATCAAAGTCGAAAACCAGGCCCTAACTTTTTCGCCTCTTTGACGCGTTTGATTGGTTGGATGTTTAGGCAGACAGAGTGGGCTATAATTTAGGATCAGCAGGGAGGGCATGCATTTGTTACCTGTGCATAAACTCAAAAGGATGGGAAAGCTACCCAAATGAACAAGAAAGATGCCTTTTGACACTATTGTGAACTACTATAAACAAGTGTTCGTAGTTATTTTATATTGTATTTTAAGAAAATTTAAGGAACATATAAAATCTGTACACACATAATGTTCAAAGTAAAGTTGTAAGCAACATCATACACATATATTTTATAAAATACAGGGGTCATACCACTCAAGACTTAAAATTTTCTAGGAGATTCTAGGTTTTCTAAGAGATTTTCTCAAAATTCTAGGAGTTCTTCGCGGTGGTACACACAAAGTTTAGCATCAAACAGTTAGGCTAAATTCTAATCATAAATGCTAATGATAAATTTTATGGATGACAATGAATTCTAAATCAAGAGTGATGCATTTACAGCACCATAATGATCTCCATTTACAAACAATTACAATGACAAAGAGTTCACAGAATGCTCAATTTTTACACAAAGTGTAGCAAATGTTCGATTTCAGTTTATGTAATAATGGCCCATCTATAAAAGTACATACAAGTATACACTTGATTAAAATATTTCACAGATGTGAACACAAAAGAACATGGAAAATATCTACTCTCTACAGCCACAGGCTATACTTCAGGAACAAGCTTTTCTTCACAATGTTTCTCAAGACACTTATTGACTTATCCTCTCCCCTTTTTTCCTTTGCCCTCTTTCTTGGTGTGATCCTTTCCTGCTTTGTCTGCGAAGTCTTCTACTTATTCAAAAAGCCCACCAATGTCTAATTTAATGCATTACCAAGCTGTTTATTGCACACATACACACACAAACAAGCACATGCACACACAGACACAAAGAAGTTATCTCTTTCTTTCCATCCACTCTTCCTCTCAAAAAATCACACATACACAAACTCCAAAAACAGACACATTTACAAAATCCTTCTCTTTCAAATACAAATTGACTCTTTCTCTTAAACACACACACACACAAACACACACATACAGATACAAACAAATTCCTTCCCTTCGCTCACACACTCCTCCTCTCACACTATCACACAAGTTCTGGAACTCATACATAAGAACAAACACACAAACAAATATGACAAATTCCCTCTCTCCTCTCACTCACTCATCCTCTCAAACTATCACACAAACAAGCTCTGGAACTCATAAACAGGCACACACATAACTCCTTCTCTTTCAATGACACATTGCTCATAACACACACACACAAACACACACATACACTACATGCAAATTCACTCCCTTGTCTCACTCATCCATTCTCTCAAACTATCACACACACAAGCTCTGGAACTCATAAACAGACACACTCACAAACTCCTTCTCCTTAAATGGCACATTGACTTGCTCATAAACACATGCATACGCATGCATACAAATTCCCTCCCTGTTCTCAGTCACTCATCCTCTCAAACTATCACACACACAAGCTCTCTAACTCATACGTAGCCACACTTACAAAATCCTTCTCTTTCAATGACACATTGACTCTTTCTCACAAACAGACACATACAGATGCAAACAAATTGTTTCCCTCCTCTCACTCACTCTTCCTCTCAAACTATCACACAAACAAGCTCTTGAACTCATACACAGGAAAACTTACAAACTCCTCTTTCAGTGACACAGTGGCTCTTTCTCATGAACATATACACAAACCCACACATACAGATACAAACAAATTCCCTCCGTCTTCTCACTCATTCATCCTCTCAACCTATTATCCAAACAAACTCTCTAACTCATACACTGGGACATTTGTAAGTTCCTTCTCTTTCAATGACACATTGACTCTTTCTCTCATAAACACACACACAAACACACACATACAGATACAAACAAATTCCCTCACTCCTCTCACTCACCCATCCTCTCAAACTATCACATACCCAAGCTCTCAAACTTAAACACAGGCACACTTACAAACCCCTTCTCTTTCAATGACACATTGACTCTTTCACATAAACACACACACAAACACACACATACAAACAAATTCCCTCCCTCCTCTCACTCACACATCTTCTCAAACTATCACATACACAAGCTCTGGAACTCACACACAGGCACACTTACAAACTCCATCTCTTTCAATGACATGTTGACTGTTCCTCGTAAATAGACATACATAAACATACAAGTTTCCTCCCTCCTCTCATCCTCTAAAACTAGATCTCTATCACTCAAACCAGCTCTCGAACTCATAAACTGGCACATACAAGCTCCTTATCTTTCAATAACACATTGACTCTTTCTCATAAACACACACAAAAAAAGCACAAACAAATACCTTTCTTGGTCTCACTCACCCATCTTCTCAAACGATCACACAAACAAGCTGACTAACTCATTAACAGGCACACTTCCAAGCTCCTTATCTTTCAATGACAAATTGAATCTTTCTCATAAACACAAACTCAAACACACACAAACAAATTCCCTCCCTGGTCTCACTCACCCATCTTGTCAAACAATCACACATACAAGCTAAGTCATAAACAGGCACACTTCCAAGCTCCTTATCTTTCAATGACACATTGTCTCTTCTCATAAACAGACACACAGCACCCACACATGCAGTTATAGACACATTCTCTCCCTCCTCTCATACACTCAACCTCCAACATTCTCATACACAAAAGCGATCTTAAGCAAGCACACTGGTAAAATTACAAGCTCTTTCTCTTTCAGTGACACAAACTCTCTCTCTCTCCCTCTCTCTGTCTCTCTGTATTTTTTGCCTCTTTGTCTGTCTGTCTATCTTTCTCTCTCACCCCCTTCCTACGAGCTCTAAAATTTTAGGAGATTTTAGGGGAAACTGAAAATACTTAGGAGATTTTAGGAGTTTCTAGGAGGATTTTTTTATTCTAGGAGATTTTAGGAGATTCTAGAGTTCTACGACCCATGACATAATGTCATTAAATCTCAATAGAATACCTTTCACACCTATCATTTTTGTAACAAGGGACTGCCTTGTACACAACGGCCAAATCACTTTGCCAAGCTGCTTCAATTTTACACCTCCGATTATTGAAAACGACCATCCCATAAGTGGTGGTTGGCAGGTTTCAATGCCCGGATTTTGAGAATAGGAAACTGACCAAGCTATATTTTATGTTTAAAGCAAATTTTGTCATAAAACACAATAGTACATTAATATCGGTGGAGCGATAAAGATCTTAACAGGAAAGTATCATATCAATAGAGTTTATATTGCCAGAAAAATAGTCTTTTTACTCTCCTGTAAAATTTGCTCAGCTGGCCGACAATATCCTACCTGAACTGGAGTCATCTAATCAATCATCCATATTGTGGCATCCTGCATAAAATTAGTTTTCCACAGCTTTTCAAAGATAAACTATCTAAAATTGATACAGCTGTGTCGGCCTTTTAACCCATTACAATTCAAGTTTTTTTCCTTGTATAAGCCGCACATAATTCACTCAGGACAAAAATCAATACTGAACCTATTGAAACCCTCATCTTCTGTGTCCAAATTGAAGAGTTGTAACACAGCTTCTTCTGACAGTGTTGGGAACTGAGATGGCCTTCATCTGTCGATAAGAGTCTCGACACACCAAATAAACGAACAATCTCCTGACAGTGTCACTGTCACCGGCCTCGTTTTCACTTTCTTCACTGTCGAAACTAGAAGACCATAGGCCTGTGGGCCTATCATATAATGCAAAGACAAAGTCGCCGATCCTTCGCTCCCTCGAACTCGCACTGGTCCTATTAATGATAACACAGTAGACAGAATTTAGATCTAGAATTACCAATAGAATTGTTGTGAAACCGAACAATGATGCATCGAAGGCCAAGCAAAACAGACTTCATCTAGATCAAGCTCCATGTAGAGCTAGCCTAAATGGCCCATGCTAGTGAATGACTTTTCTTTACTCATCATCCAGGATTCCCACTCGATCGATATCAAAGTGTGTTCTAGCCTATTACTAGGCTCCTAGGCCTGTGTGTTGCCTACTCTGATCATAACATGAAGGAAACGGCTTGAAATGAGTCAACTCTGAATGATATTCATTCTATAATTTGAATTGAAGGCTTAATAAGAGAAAATAGAGTTTGATAGATTTATGTTTGAAGTAAACCTTAGTTACATGAGGGTGGGGAAAATGAAAAGTACTTGTATAAGCTGCACCAGTGTATTAGCCGCAGGGTCAGCGACAGGAGAAAAAAGTTGCGGGTCATACTCCGAATTTTACGGTACATGCATACATATGGATGCCAGACATGGTCCCTTACGAAAAACATCCTCCGCAAACTGAAGACAACGTAAAGGGCCATGGAAAGAAAAATGATGAACATTAAACTCACTGACAGAACACCATGTGAAGAGATCAGATACAAGACAAAAATTATGGATATTGAAACATAAGTCTTAAAGCAAAAATGAAAATGGGCACAATACGTGGCAAGAAGAGAAAATGACTGATGGAGTAAAAAATGCACTGAATGGAAAGACTACATCGTAAAGATAGAAGGAGATCACTGGATTAGAAGAGCAGAAGACAGGGACTACTGGAAAACATTGGCGAAGGGCTACATCCGATAATGGATGGAATCAGCCTGAGGTGTCAGGTATCAATATAATTATATATAGATATATACCATTCACTCTGTTGCTCAGCCTATATACCTAATTGAACTTATTTGATGTTTGGTATCATCTTCATTGTCATCTCATAATTTTATTTTCAACAAACTACTTTTACAAGAACTAAGTAAATTAATTTGCATGTAAATTATTCATATTTATCTTTGGGCTGAGTTTCTAGTTTTACAGTTTCCTTATTTTGTTGTATTACTTTCCTTATTGGGTTTATTTACCAAATATTTGGACATGTCAAATGGGACTCACCTAGTGTCATACGTATCCTTACTTTCTGGTGTAAAGTACTAATGGGACAGATGAAACTGCACCTCCCAAAATCCATTACCAATTCACAATTTAATGAACTTAATAGCGTCATAAACTCTCTACAAAGCACATCATCAACAAGAAAGAAAGGATTCTATTCAATACACAATTCCAAGGTAACAATAATTTAATTAAGAATATTCTTGCCTGACCTTCAACTCTGGACAAACATCTGTCAATTCTGCCTGATCTAGGACATAGCCAAAGAGGTTTTCAGGGATTGTAAATTGGGGCAATTTCACTGGTAGAGCTTTTAGTTGCTGGTGACTGAGAAAATATCACATTTTTAACAAATAAAAAACAAAACAAAACATGCCTTTTCAATGCTGTATGATACTCAAAAACTATACAATGAAACGTGATAGCTAAAAGAAAACAATATTATAAAATATAGACTAGACAGATTACAAATACAAACCAACAACAAATCAATCTAAGAGGATTTTATATAAAAATTGCATAAAGGATATCTTTTTAATGTTTTATTTTTTTCTTCTTCAAAATAGGCAAGTGAGTCACTATATAAAAAAAAAAATGTTTTCTTCTTCAAGCAAACTACACATGAGATTAATCTTTCTATTCTTTCAAAAAGTAATTTTGAAAAGAGAAAATTTATTACTAAAACTAAACAAGATGAACTAAACACTAGATGCTGTTCAGAAAACTGTGTAAACTTCTTATCTGAGATTAAATTGGTCAACAAAATAAAACAAATCAGATATTGAATAATTTGCCTTTTTTTTTTTTTAAATAGCAAATTATTGTGAAAAATGTATGCATCTGATAAACTCACAATTTTGGCCTTTGACCTGGAACAACCCAAGATTTGGAATTTCTGCTTGCTTCTTTGTATTGTTTATTTCTTAAAAATAAAAATGAAGACAAACCAGTCAATAAAAACTATTCCCAGAGCTTCTTGCCTCAAATATTCCCTTTAAATATATTTCTTAAGACCCATGTGACCTGTTTTTCAAAGCATCAGTTTGAACTGAGAGGGAAACACTGGCAAGAGAAGAAGAAAAGGGGACAGGATAAGTGAGAGAGAGAGAGAGAGAGAGAGAGAGAGAGAGAGAGAGAGAGAGAGAGAGAGAGAGAGAGAGAGAGAGA
>JAOYNN010238752.1:0-16144 GCA_025770095.1 Goniobranchus kuniei
CTCTCTCTCTCTCTCTCTCTCTCTCTCTCTGTCATATTATGTCATCTACTCATTGATTTGGTAATTTTATATCAAAGCTCCAGCCAGGATTGGTCTATCCATTAAATCAAGTCAAGGGCACTCTGTTTTCTGTTAAATCTATACCTGAATCGAGATCTTAATACTTTGTCTAAATTTACAAAACCTGGATTTGCGTAGATCTAGATCTAGATTGTCAACCTGGATCTGCTTAGATCTACATTGACAGCCTGCTTAGATGTAGAATCTAAATCAAGATTGGCGGTCTGGATCTTCATGAATCTAGATTGTAGATCAATATTGGCAACCTGGATTTGCTTACATCTAGATTCGCTCCTTCTAGTGCCATTATCAAGCATGATGGATAACCACTCCAAAAGTAGAAAAAATGCGAAGTCTGCTTGTCATCATTTTTGGTGGAATATCAGAGCAGGCAAAAATTTTGCACTTAGGCTACACCGTTAGGGCACGACGTCATCGATATTTTGTTTTAGGAAAATTGGCATTTGTTTTCTCTATAAAGCAAGATAAGGGAGATATTGAACAGGAACATTCATGTGAACATGTTCTGGCAACCAGACATTTATTTATTTTTGAACTACTTGGCAAGTTTTCACTCTTGACTTTCTCAGATGTTCATTGGTGTTTGTGTTCTTTTTGTTTTGAGGTTCGTTTGTTTTTTGGTGGGGGGGTGTATTTGAAAAAGGAAGTAGAATTAATTTGATTTACAAAAATGTCCATTCCAGCTGTATCCTTGGAGAACTCTTTACAAAGAAGCCCATATTCCAAGCAAAGGAGGAATTTGCTCAACTTGAACTCATCAGTCGAACATGTGGGTCCCCTTGTCCAGCCAACTGGCCAGATGTCATTAAGCTGCCTCTGTTTCACAGTTTCAAGCCAAAGAGACAACACAGGCGTCGCCTGAAAGAGGAATTCTCATTGTAAGTTGCTCTTTATACTTTCTTCAATGTTTCTTAACAGTATGCAATAGTTCCCCTAAATGTGTCACGTTTTTCATCCATAATTGGAGGAAGATTTTTAAAGGAAAATTTTTTTTTTAAGCTTTTATGAAAATGTTTTACTTTTATCTGAAGAATGTCATGTTATAGGGATGTGATTTTTGTGTCTCCTTTGAAGTTAGCTTAGAATCTATAATCATGTGAATATTTGGGCCCTGGAAAGTTGCCATGTGATTGAGATGAAGAAAATAAGACTTTTGGCTTGAGTTTGTATGTGTGTCGTATACTACAGACCTACTGGTAAGTTTTCTCTTCTTTACTTATTTTATGTATTACATATAGTTTTAAATGTTTTTAAGACATTGTGCATAGTCTTAAGTTTTCCATTCACTATTCCTTTCAAAGACCTTTTTATAAATAACTCGCCATTCCAACACATATATTCATTCATTCAGTCGTGTTTTATTAAAGGTTTATATCGTTCTTGTTTGTTTAAATGATGAAAGTGAATCAGAAGCTGTTTGGCTACTGTAACATATTACAAATGTTCATGTCATGTCTTAAACTTTTTATGTTGTCAGATGTTTCTTTCTGTTTAATGGTTTTCAGTAGAAGGGACTGTTCTGGTTGTTTGAAATGGACACTCGTGCACACACACACACACACCACACACAGATTAGGCCAAGTCTTTGTTTCCACTCCTTGCTATGTGAAAAAAACGATTTGCCTATTTTTCCTAGAACTGTTTAGATTTGTTTCGTCATACATTCATTATTTTGACAAATGTTTTTTATGTCAGTTATCACACACTAGAGAAACATTAATAAGAATGTGTAGGTAGAAGTGACATTGGGGAGCCACTTCATTGTTGTATGATTTTCAGCTTGCCTAAATCAGCCTTGGATCTGATGGACCACATGTTGGAACTTGATCCAAGCCGACGGTGCACTGCTGACCAAGGTTTGACCTGCCAGTGGTTGAGAGACATCGATCCTAACTCCATTCCCCCTCCAGAGTAAGATTTTTGCCTTCGTTGTATTTCTCTGTCTCTGAAATCAGGGGTATAAAGTATTTGTATGGATAAAACATTTTGTGTCTATCTCTATTATTTAAAACGATATATATGGACATGTAAGGAGGTTAAAAATTTTGTTTTTCCATTTGTGACTTTATTCAAATTTATTTTTCAGAGCATCAAATTTGCCTCCATCTGAGCATTTAAAACATTTTTTTTTTAGTCTTTTACAATGCTGAATCTGATTTCATCATGCTATTGGTTTGGAGAAAATATCAATATATTTTTCTGCTGCTTTCAAGTGAAGAATAAGGCTGGTCAGGTTTTTGCAGAAGCATCACTGTTCTTCCTTGACTTATTATAATTGACTTAATGTTGTAAGAATATTTTGCTTTTGTTAGACACTGTTCTTTTGGACAAATTCAGGTGTGAAACATTTTTGTTTTTCTAAATTTTCATTAAAGATGTGTAGGCTACTGAGAGTTAATTTTTACAAGACAACTTTTCACCTTGTTCCTTGATAAGACTTGTTAAAGGAATCCTTTATGAGATTTGCAAAATTTAGGAACGTGACCTCTTATCTGCCAACTGTTGATACATTGGTTACAAGCAGGACAGGATATCATTTAGGATACCACTGAAAAATCTGCAAATCGTAAATAGATGTACAGTTTTCACTGATTTTCTCTTCTAATTGGCCAATGATTTAATTTGCATATCTCAGTTTTCTGTGATCTGATCAATAAAAGTATTCAGGATGTAGGGTAGCAACGTTGTTGTTATTAGTCACCCCATAGAACACCATTAAATGAGGTGGAAGTGATTGGGGTGGAAGCATGACCTACGTCTACGTATGACTACAATGGTCTGCTTTAAGTTACGAAACATTTAACCACATGATACAAGAGAATGAAAAAAGTTCCATTTGTTCCACCCACTGCAACAATGCCTGGATCGTTTTCAATGCATCACCCTAATCGATTTGGAAATTGAGGAAAACTTTTTCATCACCTTGGGGTTGTTTTTTTTGTCATTTGAGTCAGGACGCACTATCATGAATTAAGTATGTCTATATTCTGCCTCAACTATGAGATATTATCTGGACTGGAGTGGAATATTAGGTAATGGGTTTGTAAAGAAAATTGAATTTGGTACCATATTCTGAAGATGCATGGATACAAGATTGGCATGCTGGTTCGTCTTTATCCAGAGATTCAAGTGCTGAAAATTAATGATATAATGACAGTAGATATTTTAAGTGAAGATTTATTATATATTTTGTAGTCATCACTTTTGCCATATTGTTACACACATCGATAAATACCAAACTCATTTTTAACTATTATGAGCTGTGCAAGGAAAATGTTAAATGCCTTACTCAGTATATTTGATTATTTCAAATAAATCCTTTATTTTATAACCAAATCCGTTAAAAGTCATAGCAAAATGAAGGAATCAATGTCTGATTTGAATATTGTATTGAGAAAAAAAAAGGATACAAAATGAGTAAGGTATTTGTTCTTTGAGTGTGAAGATGAAAGCTCGCATTTGATAAGCAATAAGAATAATATTTGTGCTAGTAAAGTTTAGTTTTTGCCTGTTTGCTTGTCCTGATGAACTTAAGAACAAATTATTTTCAGTTTACACCGTCAGACATATTGATATCAATTAATTGTTTCATTTTCTCTCATAAATCTTGCCTTTTTTATCACTTCATTCTTTTAGCCTTCCAAAAGATCAAGACTGCCATGAGCTGTGGTATAAAAACAGGAAGAGGGAAATGAGAGAACAACAGTATAAAGACCAAGAAAACTCTGTCAAACAAAGCAATACCACATCCAGATCAAATTCTCAGAGATCCTACCCTGATACATCTTCCAGTGCTTCAGATTCAAAGTCAATTTCTTCAGTGGGGAAACTTCTTGCCAGCCAAGAAGGAAAAGAAGAGGCAGGGAAGGTGTTTGATAACTTGAAATTGGGTAGAAACACTGAACCCAAAGAAGCACAAAATCAGCTGTCAAAATTATTCACAATGTTACAGAGTCAGAAAAATATAACTATAGATCAAATGGCCAAAAGCTTGAATATAAATGTAGATTCTCAGACCTCAATGCTGCTAACTAACTTAAAACAACAACTTATGATGGCTATGTCAAGTATGAAGAAACCTGTCAATCCTGAAGTCCAGGAGTCTGGCCCTGCTTTTTCTAGTTCAGCTACATGCCCAACTACTAGCATGCAGTCAAACCTAATGGCAGGCTCCGGCCCATCCCTTGGAGTTAATCCTGGACAGCCTCCTAGTGGGTCTCACATTGCTGGTGGTGGAATGACAGGACCAGGCTCACTCAAGGACCAAATGAATAGGTATTGTGACACATCATCCAACCCACAGATTTCTATGGATCCAGGGGGAAGCTCCTCACAAGGTTATGCTAAGCATGCTGGAGTCAAAGCAGCCCTGGCACAGTTGTTTGCACAGCAGGGCATTGGTGTGACAATGCATGGCACACATTTTGTTGATCCAGCCACCTCTATGTTCCAAACACAAAAGCCTCCAGACTTCAACAGTGGTATGGCTTCTACTTCTCAAGTAAACAAGCCTTCCTATGGGAGTTCAGCCGGTATGGATTCATTTGACAGGAGAATGCAATTTTATGAAGGTTCAAATAATTATCCAACACAACCTCCACAAAAGGATGATTATTACAGGAGGAATTTTCCAGGTTCAAGTTCTTATGATTCCCGACCTGGATGGTAATGCTGATGTCATTTTCCTAGTCGTTGATTATTGTTCCTTTGTCCATCAAATCGGTGTGCTCCATTCCGTATTACAAGTGACAGGATGGGATAAATTTATTTTATTGGCTGCCCTGATTTTAGATTTGAACTTAAAGGTGATTGACCTCAAAACTGTTGCAGATACCCCTTTCTTTCCATTTTATGATCTTTCAAATGAAAATGCCATTCTGTATTTCAAGATAAATTGTTTACATTATTTGGAAGAATGAAAAAGGAGTGTAAATGATTTGAGTAATGGTTAGAATGGATTTAACAGCTATGTCTGAGGATTGTCTGGCTAAATGTCTGCTTTGTATGATTTTATGACTTTCAGTCTAATTCATTACTTTCCTTTTCCAGACATGCTTTTCTTTTGTGTGATAAACATACATAAACTGCTTGTGTGTTTTAAAAAAAAAAGAAAAAAAGTGAAAAGTTGTGGATCTTGTCTCATTCAGTTTTCATTCAGTGATTTCATTCATTGTATGTTAATTAAACGGTTGTTCACATCTCACGTTCATTAAGTAGGAATAAAAATAGTAGCTTCCCTACTCATCTGAGTGGCCTTGACATTATTGTTAGGGCAAATAAATGTGTTTGTGAACGTTGTAGAGAATTACGGATAAAACAACATGAAGCTTTTTATCACTTTTTTGTTGTTGTCAAGGATATAAATTTCTCATGTATCGGTAGTCTGGTTAAAAATCCTTGCAGAATAAAACATCCATAAATAATTTAAATCATTGATGAATCTTTAATGTATCCCACTTAAATATTTCAGTATGATAGAAGTAGGCGACACATTTAAAAAAGGGGCTTTAGTCGAAAAGAACATAATGTAGGGCCTATTGAGATTGTTGCCTCAGAATTAAAAGGTCCTTGCTCACATAGTTAAGCCTTAAGCTAACAAACCCGTTTCAAACGTCTGTAGAATGTTGTTGTTTTTTTTTAAAGAAAAAAGATTTGTACGATGTGAATTTCTATATTCTAAGCCATGTTCTGGCATTTCTTTAGGACCAGGATATTGTAATTCTGAGAAAAACTTGTTGACTAGTGTGGGCTAGATTTTGTACTTTCAACCCCTTGTTTCATAATAATCTATAGTGAGATACAATTATGGAAGCTCCACATCAAAACCATCAACCCTTCACAATTTCTTTCCAAATGAAATGGAAATACAATTGTGGGGTATTGATTGTGTAAAGGTTGGATGGTCCAAACATTTGTGGATAAGACTCAGTGTCTCCCATTAATGCCTGTTCTTGTCAGTGTATCTTGACAAGAAATGAATTTGCAGTGGACTAGTTGATTCCATTGTAAACTGATTTGACTATACACAAGGCTGTGCCAACAAAGAAGACAAATTCAAGTCCAGTAACTTTGTCACCAGGTAGATTTTGATCATCACACGTGATAAACTTGTCAATTTTGGACCCCAAGTGTGAAGTGACAGCAAAAAAAAAAGAAGATACCTAGCGGTGCATTTTCTTTGGTTTTCCCAATGATTTCGTCTATGATATATTCATGCTGGATGCTTCATCTAAAAATGAAATGAAGAATCAGAAATCCATGTTTCAGTTTCCTTCAAAGATTTGTTTTCTGATTCTGAAGAATTCTGTTTATGATGTTTCTGATTTGTAACTACTTTTGGAAACCTACTCCTGTAACTGTAAGAGTCCTCAACTCACTCTATTCATAGTTCACATTAGATTCCTATTTAACTTTGACCTGGTTCAGTTTTTGGTAATTACAAGTATGAATTACAATGTAACTGGCAGTCAGTAAGTTACATTGAACTTTTTAACATTATTTCAAATGAAATTGTTTCAATAATACCTCAAAACAAGTCAAAATAAAACAAAAAGACTCCCAACGGGCTTACACTTGAGATTCCTTAAATTCTTTTTTTTATTTTTAAAGGGACATAGCAATAAAATTATACAGTTCATCCGATTTGTGTCCCTGGTCAAGGTCTGGAATGATCGTATAGCTACAGAGACTTCTGTGTTACACTACTTAATTTTAGTTACAATTATAGTTAAGGTTTTAAAAATCATATCTGAAAACAAAGTGCATCTTGGCTGTTTTTATTTTGAATAGGCATTCATTCATTACCACACTATAACAACACAAAACAGTTATTTCATTTTTTGACCCTAATTAAGGGCATTATTTAAATGATACCTAAATTTACCGACATCTATTTCTCCCTTTTCCTTCTTCCATTGTTATTTTTCTTTGGTTCCTCTGTTCTCTATATATCCTTCTTCCTATTTTTGGATTCAAGCAAAAAATAAAACAGCCACTACATGTTGAGATTAGCAATCAAAATACTATTCACTTGTTTTAATCTTGAACTTTACATTTTAGTCTTAATCAGATTTGAAGTTGTTGCACTTTATTCCAGAAGGCTACTTAACAGTATAAGTCACAAAAGAACATACAGGCCAAGACATTGATGATGGATGATCTATTCAGTATGACAAGTTATGATCGAAAACTTGACATTGCAGACAGCATCACTTGTACTCATATATCGACTGAACAGTTTTTGGTAACATATTGACATATTGGTACCCGACATGTAAGTGCAAAAATAGTAATAATAGCTACATGTAATGTGTAAAGATTGAACTGCAGACCAGTAAATACTGTCTTGAAGTTTGTTTCAAATACATACAAACATAAAATGACAGTGTTGCTTGTGCTAATCACTGACTGACTGATTTTAGATTTTAGACTCAAACAGACGCTTAAGAAATCATGCTAAAAGTATCATGTTGTCTACCTTCATTTCATTCCGTAAGTAAGGGTTGTAAAACTAAATAAGACTAAAGGAGATGGCAGGTCTCTATTTAAAAAAACAACTGCTAGCAGTGTAGATAATTCAGGATGGATCTCAACATGTTTCAGTCAGTCTCTATCTTTTACTTTTATTTTTGTCCAAAATGTCTCTAGTCTGCTTCCTCTCATAGTACATCAAGGTATCCGATGACTCAAAAGTGAATCCACTTTTTGTAGTATGGGCATTTTGATAAACATTTCTTGCAGGCCTGATGAAAATCAAACATTTACAGTGAAACACTGATATAAAGAACAAGCCCGGTCAATAAAAATAGTGCTTTACATCAGTAATTCTTTATTTCAGTCAACAGACACAATATGCTCAGTTGTAGTTGTAGTAGAAATAGTGTAGGCACTAACGTATTATGACATATTATTGTTTGCCATCGGCTAGTGCTGAAAAGATAAGCATGTGGGCATTGTGTATCCACTGTTAGGCAGACTTACGTGACAGTTGGTCAACTCTTGGTTGGGTCAACTCATACAGATGGGCTGGTTTGTTACCCCAGTTGTGAATAAGAATTAAGAAGGAAAAAGACTTGTTGGGTAAGTTCGTGATGTACAGTATGTTCGCTAAATGCGTCAAAGTATAAATGACACAAAGAGAAAAAAATGGGGCAAGGAATTGTTCTTTATTTCTGTCAGTTGTTGACAAGGGTGTTCACTACTGTATTTATTTAACAAAGTTCACAAGAAGGTTGATTACTAGTTTTCCTCTAGAATACTCAAGATAAGCTTTAAAAAAGAAAAATAAAATTGTTCTGGATATGAAGATATTTTACGTTTGAACAAGATGGTAGGTCTTCTAGTAGGAAGTTCTCTTCTTGTAGTAATCAAAAGTTAACAGGATGATGATGAAAGAATGCTAAATTAAACGTGTATGTTCAATTTTCTTTTACTGTTTATTAGAAGAGGGGCAAAGGACTTTGCTTTTCTCTTCCCCCGTAAAAAAAAAAAAGGTTAAAACATTCATAACCATTTTGCTGAGGACATGAAACTTCCAAGTTTCAGGAGTAGTGACTCAGATCGAATAACTTTTCTGTCACTGCGTGTGAAAATTGAACAAATTGGAATGCAGTCCACAATTACACAATTACAGTGAACGCTGCATTCAACGAGGTTGTTGGGACTAATGACATCATCTCCTTATATATGAGACCTTTTGTTACATGCGATCTGTGCAAGGAACGAGTGAATAATAATGAAACAAAGGGACCCACCCGATTTTGGGGAGTGTGTTTTCTACCCAATGAATCTAGCCAACCTCCCACCCACACTCACACAGTCAGCTATACTGGCCATCACCATCAAATCTCTATGTCGCCTCCTCAGCACGCACACTCACGACAATGGAACATGCGCACTCAAAGCAGCATGAATACATACGCATTGTTCGCTTTCTCTGTAAGTTGCATTTCGCTTCTACATGTACTTTTACATCTGTACTGTGAAGTAAAGGTGGGAAAGTGCCTGCGATTATCAATAGCTAGTGATGATAAGATAATTCATGGGTGGGTGTTGACATTGATTTATATCAGCGTATTATGTAACCTACTTGAGTGTCCTGAGAAGTAATTAACAGAGTAGGACTTTCATCGGCTTCCATCGTAATATTTGAATTGTTATGGGGTAAATAAAAAATTGCATGTTTGTTGATGCTAGAACAGTGGAGTACAGTTAATTTCAACACCAAGCGACGGAAATTTATTGAAATCAACCATAACTGAGATAATACGTTTCCAAGGGACATAACCAGTTTCTGTGATTTTGTTGTTAATTTTGATATTGTGTGTGTATGTTTATGAGATGAGAGTGATTGATTTCAGCAGGGACCACATGCAGTCCTAGTATATTATGGTAGCTTAAATGCTGGGTGGAGTTTCCCACAGTTGGTGTGACTGCACGGGCGTATGTGTGCATGTGAGTTAACCAGGCTGTTGTCTGCCGAAGACAAAGCATTGGGCAAGAGGCATACATAAGTGGCTAAAGTGATTTTAGCTATAAAATCATGTCAGTTAGAGTTGAAATTAACTGAATAATAATATTAATAACAAATAGCACTTATATAGCTCTTTACCCCATTAAAAAACAGGCTCTAGGCGCTTTACAGTGACATTCAAGGAAAAAAACAACTGAATCACAACTTATAGCTGTTGAAATTGAATGTGCCTTAACACATTGAATTATTTAGATCTAGTAAAAAGAACCGGACCATATGCTGTTGAAATTAACAATGAATTGAAATTAAACTTGAAAATAAGTAGACTCGACCACTTCTTGTTGTAGCACTTTTATTATAACTTAACACAGGTGCTGTAGTTTTTTTCATTCTTTTAGTACTGAAGAAATTGATGGAATGCTAAAGGTCTAAACTTGGTCCATTGTTTTTGAGTTCATCATCTGGAATAATCCTAATGGACAGTAGTGATAGAATTTGGTAATGAGATTGTATTGCATCAAATAGGTTTCCTTAAAGAAAGAGGGAACTTCTTTGTTCTGAATCAGCAGCCTATTCACTTATCAATCTTGTATTATATCCGAAAGTGATTCATATAAAAGAGCATTTTGTTGCAAAACAAACTAGCAAACAACACACTAGCAGAATTGGAAATGCTTTCACCCAGGTTATTAAGTTACATAAAAAAAAAAGAAAAGCATATAGTACTAGTACACACATAGTTCCTCAATGGTCACTGAGGCCTGACTGAAAAATCTAGTTGTAGATTGTTCTAGATCTATAAAACCTGGTGATTATTGTAGTTTTAAATCTAGAACAGCCAGAAACACTCAATGAGACACTTCCCGCTCCAACCTGTGTAGAAATGAAGGGATAGGCCTATTTCTAAAAATGTGAAACTTCTGAATAAAAGAACAAGTGGAATGCCATGGAAAAATTAAATGATTTTTAGTGGAGAAAATATCTAAGACACTGGCTAATATTGTGCTGTTAATATAAAAAAAAGGTTACAATATGAGCATTCCTGATTCTGTTGTACACAAATCTTTCCTGAAAGCACGAGTTTCAATGTAGTAATGCATACATTTTTACCTTTCTCAAAAAGTTGTTGAGGTAACAGGTACAAAGCTTTATAACTGGCTTCTTATCCTATTGTTTAATAATATTGAAAATAGTTTAGTAGTTGAGCTACCCATATGTAGGCCTAATGCATACTTTAATGAAAACCGTGACTTGATCGCCTTTTTCTATTACATTAAAATACTGTCCTCACCTAAATACAGTGGGATCCACATACTAAGTAGACATAGGATAATATATTCTGGTTAATACTTTGACATAATTTCAAAGTCCCGTTTTATTGGGGTTTTTTTTTTGTGTGCTTAATTATCCTTGGTAAGAAACTACTGTGGCCCGGTAGCTCAGTTGGTAGAGCGGCTGACTGTCATGCGAGATGGCCCGAGTTCAAACTGAACCCAGCTGGGCAGTGGATTTTTTTCGGGGCCCCCTGTTCACCCAGCAGTATAAATGGGTAGCCAGAGGTCTTTCTAGACTTGGCGAAAGTAAAGTTGGCGTGGAAAGCAATGGCAAACTACCACATTATGCCATATGCCTAGTATAATTAGGGCTCTACCACTAATTCCCATACACTCAGTCATGGGTTTGGGACTAACTTGACTTACCTTTTTAGAATGAACGACTGGTTTAACGAGAGCTTGTGAATGACCATTTCAGTAATGAGAGATTCTTTCCCTCCTGGTTAAAAAAATTTCTTGCCTCCTACTCCACCCCCTCCATGTTATCCATTTACCGCCAGTAGGGCACATCTGATGCTGGCTGGTAACAAAAAAATCGAGGAAGAAGGGATCGTTCTTTACCCTTCCTCCCCCTCCTTCCTTTCTTCCTCTCATTTTCATCTGACTCGAGTGCACACAGTACCCTTGGTGCTCTCCAGCCGTGAGTAGTAATAGGCCTGTGATACCTGTTGCAAGATTAGATCATTTTCCTTTATTTCTCCTTGTAAATTCTTCATTTGGAAAAAACGAGAACTTGGTAATAGCGACTACGTATGCCTGGTCCCCGGTTCTCGCTATTACAGAGTTGCACTGCATTTCTATTGTATTGCATGAAAATAAAAAAAGGAAAAAAACTGGTGATGTTTCCTGTTCAAGCCTGTGATGTCTAATACCTTGACCTGAGGATAATGTGGCAGAGGGACTGTTAGAAAAGGTCGATCCTTTGACTGAATTTGATAGAATCAGGGATTCTATTCAACAATCTAAGTAGCTAAGGAAGAAGGAATTCATGTGAAAATATTAATTTGGAATGTTAAACTCTATAGCAGAGTTGCCAACCCCCAAAGATGAAAATTAAGGAGATGGACCAAATTTTGTAGGGAGATTTTTAACATGCGTATCTATTAATTGATGGTGGGCAAAAATGAAGCCACACTAACCGGGCATTTCTATACTACATGTAATTTTGTCTCAAAATTGGAGTGGTAATAATATTTTTATGCAAAACTACAGATTTTACTAATTAAAAGCTAAAATTTGTTCATGCATTTCTTATAAGAAATAATGTGAATACAGACGTATTTCTGTAAGACTTTATGAACCATTTTAGGTCACGGTCACCAGTTTGCCTCTGAAAGTGGTTTCAGTTGATGGGAAAACACAGGCCTAGCATGAACAAGTTGGGATCAAGAATGTAGATCTAGATATCTAGTTCTACAATCAGGCATATGGGTTGAGACCTAGATCTCTAGATACCCCAATTGCCCTCATTAATCTTTCATGTTTACATTAGACTTAGATGTATTTTGAATTGAGTAGGGAGATCTAGATCTAATTGACAAAGCCTTGGACTTCCTCAGCCAGGCCATGGAAAAAAACAACACGCCTTTGTGGGTAAAGTTTGGGTTTGTGGTATGAGCTGACCTGTGCATGGTACTGATATTTTGACTTGCATGCTCTCTTTGACCCTGGCGTTCTGACCATGTTCATAGATCGAGCTCCTCAGCTAGTATATTCAATTATAAAGCACAAAATTTCTAGTTTCAATAAAATGTGCATTGAGATAAATGTCGTTAATTATTTTAAACTTAAATAACCTATAAGAACCTACCTATAAGTTCAGCAGCAATCGGTGGCCAAAAAATTGTTATGAAGTAGGCCTACATATGAATCAGGGAGCCGACCTACTGGCAAGTCTTAGAGAATATATATTGAAATACATGTTCCATCCATTCA
The DNA here is from genome assembly GCA_025770095.1 of Goniobranchus kuniei. Classification (NCBI taxonomy): domain Eukaryota; kingdom Metazoa; phylum Mollusca; class Gastropoda; order Nudibranchia; family Chromodorididae; genus Goniobranchus; species Goniobranchus kuniei. The sequence continues at coordinate 12,823 of JAOYNN010238752.1, forward strand.
TAGACTAGACTGTCTAGATCTAGATATCTCTGCTAGAGATGTCACGGCTCCTGAGGTGAATTATCTAGGCCTAGAATCTCACAACACCACCACCCAATTATCCAGTCTAATCTAGATCTATATTCTAGATCGGGATTCCTGAAACTGAAATTAGAATGTAGGAAAGTCAGATCTGGTAAGAAGCTGAAATACATTAGTAAAGTAATGTATCGCTTATACAATAAACTCTGGTTCTTACGGTTTTACCACGCTAGTACATTGTCACAATCAAATTCGAAGCGTGGCGTGCCGTGAATTAGAACGATATAATTACTTTGAATCCATGTTGCAACAAATGTATGGCTTCCTATGTAAACTGGATACTAGATATATCTCACTTAGCTTTCTATAAAAATCACAACTGGAAATTTAAATGATTTCTGGGATCGATCACTTATAGGCCTTTCATACTTCTGGAAACTGAAAAGTCCCATAAATGTCTGTGAATATGGTGTTTGGCAACAATTTTAATTCGATGATTTTGCCGCCTAGAGAATGGTCGACAGAGCAGTAAAATTTTCGGGAGATTTATTAAATAATTGGGAGATCTGGAGATGGGAGGGTCGGTTATTCTGTGCAAGTAACCTAAGGGTGGTATTGGCTGAGAGGTTTTGGTCTATATCATTTGCATATATAAGGATATTAACATAATTAGAAGGAAGAGTGGACGGAATAGGTACTGGTACTGTTCTTACTAATTTTGTATTCGTCTTGGCTTCTTCAACATCATTCTTTGATGTGCATCTAGTAGGATTATAGCATTATTAGCAGTAGATTCTTTCGTAACATGCTGAAACATTCACTGGTAGAAATTGCTATCAAATCTTTGTTTTTACCCAGGTGACATGTTTGACACCTGTTCAGGAATGAGTGAGGGAAGGCTTTTGGATGAAAGTCTCAAAGCAGTGGATTACCTGGAGACGTTGTCCAATGACAGGATAGCTGTTGCTGCTGACGTTGTTGCAGATGTCATCATGGATGACATTGTAGCCAGTGAAAGGAGATTAGCTGGAGGAAGGGTGAGAATAAGTAATTACAAATTCTCAAATTGATTTGAAAACTATGGAAGAAGAAATATGAGTTATTCCCAGATGCTCATCGACGATGTGTTGGTGATAATCTATAAGGCCAGCATCTACCGTGATTGTAAGGCTTTATTGTCTAAGTACAACTCATGATAATGATGTCAATATAGAGACAAAAAATACAATCTGTTATAGAGGATTGAGGAAAAACAAACATTTTTACTTTAATGAAGTAAAGAATTTATTATGTCTCATTTTTACAGCTGTTGACTTTTCTTCAGAAGGACATCATCAATATGATATGTAATTTATAAAGAAAAGAAGACAATTATTAAATCATATTGCAACACGTTTCCCCATGAATGAAGTAAAACATGGAACATTCTGTACATAGTCCATTTGTAGATGTAGCCTTTTTGTTTTGTCTTGTTTTTTGTGTTTTGCTTCATTTTATAGTTTTGAGATTTTTTTTGTTTGTTTTTTGCAAGAAGTCTTACTCTAATGTTTAAGACCATGCATTTAACATTTAATGAAGAACAGTATCCAGGTCGAACAGTTTGACAATAGATTTGAAAGTCAGGTTTACAGTATTTGAAATGCTGGTCAGGAAATTTGATACATGTATGAAATACAAATCTAGATCAATGATACAGTGGGACTTGGAAATAACAAGTTCAACGGATCTAAACCTAATTACTCGCTATTTCCAAGTTCTCGCTATTCCCGAGCAGCCTAAAATAGTCATGAAAATGAAAGGTTACTCAGTGTCTTGAACAAAAAGTTTTAATATTATTGGCCGTAATCACAAAAGAAACAATGAGTATGCTAGGCTAGAATGTCGATGATGTACATTGGACGAAGACAATTAGAATTACTGAAAAGGAAGGAAAAGAGGAAAGTTTAGCAACTAGACCAGTGTGTGCGTGGGTGTTTATACAGTCAACACTGCTTAAGTCGATCTTCAAGGGACAACAGAAAAAATGAACTTTCATGGAAAATTGAGTTACTTGAATGTAATGAATTACTTCCCTTGACTGACGACCCCCCCCCCCCAATGTACCATGCTGTCATCACGCTGGTGTGAAGAATCAGAAATGGCGAGTGGAAGCGGGATTGGATTGGGGTGGTGGTGATGGTTGTGTGTGTGTGTACAGGGGGGCGGGGGTTGCCCTAATTACTGATTGACCTTTAAAGGTGGTGTAGTTTCAAGTCTGGCCGCATGAACATTGTTTTGCATTTTTTCTCTTCTTCCCTTTTCCTACTCAGCATGAGGTTACACGTGACTGCGGTCAAGCAATCAAGAACACACATAGGTCTATTATTATGGTTTTGATGGATTTAATACCAGTATGAAACTTCACAATGTGTTCCTTTCCGTGGACAGTCAGAGAAAGAAAGAACGTACGTCACGTATTCGGAGATGAAGGCAAAGGCAAGGCCTACAGATAGCTTTAAGTAAAACAATCCAATCATATGCCTCGTAGCGGGTAGGCTACTGGTTAGTTCGATCATTGGAAACACACACACACTCACATTAGTTTGGATGCAGACTTAGGTTTCCCAATTTTTGTTAGTTTGGAGGCCTAGATGCAGAATGCAGACATAGCACCTGCTATGCCCGTTCCTGCGAGGGTCTTGTATTAATACCCTGTGGTCTTGTGTCGATGGCACCACACTGCCCACCCCACTTTGAACTCATCAACTCGAGACTAACACCTCCATCACTCCTGCTCAGCGCTAGCCTCATGTCCTGCGGCACCATACTGAACTAATACGCACGGGTACAATGTAATACAATGTTGGCACAATTTGCGTAGGCCTACATGAATAGGCCTATTGTATAGGCTTAGTGGACCTACCCGTAGAGTAAGACGGTTGTGATTTAAAAAAAAATTTTTTTTATGGAGGGATGTTTGCTGTGACAAGGTCGACTTACGTGAAAAACCGAGTAATCTGCTTCCTTTAATTTTTTACTATTATTCCCCGTATTCCTGGGACCGGGGCCGGTAAGAAAGATCGCCTTGAGTGCAAATCGAGCTAAGTAGCGTCGACTTATGTGGTGTCGACTGTATAAACTTACATCCATATACACATACATACACTTATACATACATACATACTATACATACATTATGTACGTTAAGAAGAATGTCAATCCAGTAAGCAAATGATGATGATAAATTATCATAATACACAACGAAGGTGATGATGATGATTACTATTAGGCTGACTATATTTGTACACCGGTGTACAAATAT
>JAOYNN010238753.1:0-10519 GCA_025770095.1 Goniobranchus kuniei
CTTTTTATACTTGCTCATTCCTTATCAATCCTAGATATTTTACATAGTTCAATTGTAGATTTGTTGAGTGTTTTATGCTAGTAATACATTTTCTGTAAAGTATTTGCAGCAGTGGATAATTGAAAACTTTGGTTAACTTCTGCTATTTTCTAGTGTTTGGTTTTCTTCCTTGCAATTGGGTTGCATTTTTAAGAATTACCAAAAAAGACTAAGACTGAAAAAAAGACTAAAGGCTTTTAATTTACTTACATCTGAATGCAATAGAAAAGAAATTGATCAGATCACTGTTAATCTGAAATTCTAGGGACGTTTGCTTTTCTTTTGGTTTAGACATTTGGGTTCTTAAACATATTCTGGAAACAATTTATTTTAATAAATGCTGGCTGGACAAAGAGCCTAACAGCAATGCTCACTCTCATTTTCATTGTTGGAATGTAGCATTTCAATTTGGACAATCTAAGGAGTAGGCTTTCTCTTAGACACTTGGATTTATAAATTGTGTAACGTGATGAAAGAATCAAAGGTTAACTCTTACTTAGTCAAGTGTATGGCAAATGGACTGCATTGAATGACCCATGCAGGAGCCAGTCTTCTCTACAGAACATATACCAAAACTTCAAGAATATGTAAGTGATAGGAGGCTGCTCTTCACAAAGAGGAATATTTGTACTATCTGAAAATGTCACATACACTTTAATATATGTTGTCTTGAGATTAACATTAATGAAATGAATTTAGGAAATGTCAGGACATATTTTTGTATTCAAAAACATTCAACCCACCTTAAAAAGTGTACAGTCTCAAAAACAAAAAGAGGCATACAGTTATGAATAGAGCATACAATTCCCACATATTTAGCAGGAGATAACTCATGCAAAATGCAGTTCAACTGAGGCCTAATACAGGTGAACAAGAAAACTTACTGATTAGAAATAAGAGGATAAATTGAGGCAGTTTCGATTTATCATGCACCTCGGCAGTAAAGCTAATATTCAGTCTACTGAGTCAGTCAGTATATATAAGAAGAATTGGCCAACGGCATAATGGCAGTACATGTAGTATGTGATAGAAATCATAAATCTTGCAGGATTTCTTTTTAAATGTGACAGGCTGGAAAGATGACCAGTCAGGTCAGATTGTTTTCAGTTTAGTCTAGTGGTTTTCTAAGAGTAAGAGGTAAATTTTATATTTTCAATTTCCTTTTCATTTAAGTTTAGTAGTGGTTTAATTCAACAGTTTCCCACTAAAGCTTGAGTTGGAAATTAACATGTTTTTTTCTTTAACTACATGACACAGAGAATGGAGCAAATGAATTGTGAATATTTGTCAGAAATGTACCAATGTATACATGTCTTTGAAGTTGAGTTTGATTTTCTTAAAGAGCAATTTTTTAAAAGGTAAATTTTGCAAAATAAATGTACTGATACAATTACAGAAACATTATGTATAGTTTTTGATTCACTCAAATGTGCAAAACATTAAAGTTTTGACTTCCATCTCCAAATAGGATTTTTTTTTTTGGTATTTCATTACCTAATACGGTTATTGTTCAATCTTTTTACTTTTTCACCTTAAGAAAGAAAAAAAGATACGTCTTAAACCAGTTTGGTTTGGATGTTAAGTAGTTTACGTTAGGTAGGGTTGTGAACTTTTTATTCAGGTTGTAAAAACTTCCTTCAAAACTTTATGATTCAAAGGTATATTTTTTTTCTTTCTTCCTTTCATCTTCTTGCAGAGCTGATGTCGTGTAGTCCAGGTAACTGTAGCAGTCAACCAATGACAACCAGTATCACTGAAGATCGGATGTAATTCTCAGCATTTTCTGGAAATGCACCAGAAGTTACTGCTGTACTGGAACCATTTGGATGTGATGGGTGCTCTGAGAGTGGCTCTTTAGGCCTTTTTTTATGTTCTTTTTATGACTTTTGGCACACAAGATGAACTTACAGTCGGATGGCTCTTTGGGGTTGATTTGCAGTTTTTGTCAAACTCGCTTTTCGGATTTTGAGTTGTTTAAATCTTTTCCACAAGAATTTGGATGTATATTTTACAATCTGTGATTTTACTGAAGGGTAGAAGTTTCTCTGTTTTGCTTGTTCACCTTGCATCTTTTTGAGAGGAAAATTGATTTTTACTTGAATCTAGTGATTAATCCTGGAATTCCTATGCTTCATAAAACTTCAAAAATGAATTTTTATTTAAATATGTGAATCAAACTTGATCTAAGGGCTTTTAGTTTCAAGAGCATAGTTCTATTATTATTTGGTATTGTTTATGCTTTCAAGCAAAGTTTTTTGTCATTCTACCCTAACTCCTTTTTATTGGACAGGGGGAGGGGGCATCATTAAAATCATTCAAGATGAAAAGCAGGAGCCAAAGATTTCAAAGTGAGTGGCTATGTGTCAAATTTATCTGTGTTCCCTTTTGTTTTAAAGAATTTTACAAGGAGACGCATGTTTTCTTTCTTCGGTTCAGGTCTATAAATGAAAAAATTATATTTTCATATCATAGAAAATTATCTTCAATAAGATGCATTATTTTAATTTTATAAAAGTCAAATTCCTTCTACACCACTCCTTAAAATCGATCACCTAAGACATTAGGCACTTTTTACCTCAATTGTCTATTTAAGAATTCGTAACTTTGAAGATGAATTTTGATTTTTATTATTTTCGGTCTTCCCTCCGTTTCTAAATCATGTGTTTCCTGGGCTTTATTTTACAATAGTATTCATGATGTGAACACTTATTAATGAACAACTATTGATTTTGTTTTAAATTGTGCATCCATTTCCTGGGTTCTGAGCAGAATGGATTTCACAAATATCACTTACATGTGTTTAAGAGTATGAAATGGTCTATGTAAGCATGAGATGGTGCTTTTTTTTTAATCCCTCTCTTTAAAATCATGGATTAACATTTGGCTTACTATTGTACATCTGATTTTACTTTGAAAAGCTAATGAGCATTCCGTGTCGCACCTTTGCTTCACCTTTTTGTCGGTCTTGCCTGTAGGAGTGTGGGCATTATAATTTATTTTATTTCATGTAATTTGCATTCATATTTCTCACCAGTCTGGAGATGCTTCATTCAGTTTCATTCAGACTTCAAGTTAAAACTTAAGAAAGAAAAAAGATATTATGGCCAGCAACATCTTCTGTGAAGATTGCAGCCCCCTAATTTATAACAGGAAGACTATTTCAATGATATTTTTCAGGCTGAAGTGTAAAATGAAAGGACCCTGAAACACAAATAGAACGGTTGATGAAGCTTTTATATTGTTTATGTATTTGAACATAAAAGTTTGCTGTGGATGGCCGTGCCAAAGATTTAACCTTTTTGTACTTGTACAGGTCAATGGTAGTGTTGAGGTCGCTTGACCTCTACACGGCCATGCTTAGACTATTACCTCACTTTGTTCTGTAACCATTTTCTGTATTGTCGTTCACAGAGAGGTTGCCTAGATTACCTTCCGACATAATTGTAGTTTTCTGTCGATGATAAATCTGTTTGAGAAAAAGGTTTGAAATAAATCTCTGTGAATGATGGTTGTTGATGTATGTAAAATAGTAAAATATGCTTGGAATTTCATCAAGAATCTCTTTTTTTTGGTCATTCTTTAAAAAAAACAAACAATAGATTGTTTAAATTGTGCAATTCTCTTTTGTCCCATTTTTGTTCTCTTTTTGTCTTCAAGTTCAATCAAGTTGTGCATCTGGTGTTTCAGTTGTCACAAAGTATCTTAAAATTTTGATGGGCTAGTTGTATTTCAATAGATTCATAAAAATGTTCTGAAGGTTTTTGTCATTTTTCTTTTTAGTCTGGTTTGTTTTACCCTTTTTAAGACCTTTTATGAAAACCAGGAAAAGGAAAAAAGTGCAATGAAGTTTTGTGGGATTTTTATTGTATTTTGTGCAATTCTTTTTTAGGGTGGGGGCATCAAAGTTTTATATTTTGCTCTTTTGGTCATTTCCAGATTTTTGAAAAAAAAAATCATTGTCGAGTTGTTGGATTTCTATTTTATTGTCAGATTGAATTATTTCAATTGCTTTTTTGTGTTATTACCCTAGGTTTGGCTCATTTTGTTGTGGGTTGTTTTTTGTACATAAAAGAGAAATATTGTGAAGTGAAAAGTCACGGGAAAAAAAGTTCATAAAAAGTAATTATATGTTGTATATGCAAATTTTAAACATTTTTGTATTTTATATTTTTTAAAAGTAGATCTTTCATTTGAGACTGTCATCAATAGATGCGATTTTATATAATTATGATATGCTATGTATACACTCTTGTCTTACATATGTGTAGATCATATTTTTAATCGGCTATTTATTCTAATGAAAAATGGGGTATGGATGTAAACTGTAACTCATGTCTTATCAGTGCTTGCTAAATTTGTTTTTGTCTTTTTAAGTTGTTTACTTTTTTTGGTACACTTAGTGTTGTAGTTCTTTATGGCATGTCCAACTAGACCCAAACAGTCGTAAATAGAGTTGGTTAGTGCTGTTTATAGTTATATATGTAGTTTTTGTTGATTTTGTCTTGTAGGATTTTTGTTTGGATTTTTTTTTTAAAAAGAGAGAAATTTGTGCTTGTTTCCATATGTCAATTTCATACCCTTCCATCCATAATCCATCCATCCCCTTGCTCTTAGTTCGTATCAAAGCTCTGAGACTGGTCTTTCATTCACTTACATTTTTGTTTCCTTCGTGGCATAATGTATCAATGCTTTGTTCTTTCGCATTCATGTTGTGCCTGCTTCTCATGTTCAGTGTGGGTTTGGAAAGATGGAGAAAATGTCTCTGTATAGAGAAGAGTTGACAGATTTGAAAACTGCCCGCCAAATTAATGCTCTGACTGACTTTTGTCTCTGACTGACCCTCACTGACCACAATTAATTAATGTCTATTTTCAGACTCATTATCATCATCATTATTATTTTATTACAATACTTGTGTTAACTACAATGACAATACATACAATCACACAATTCAAATGATTTGTCATTTGCCTTCACTTTTTATGTAATTTGTTGTGTCATTTGTTTTGTTTTGGGGTTACTTTTTTGGGGGGTTTTTGTTTGTTTTTTTTGTTGGGTTTTTTTTCCTGTTTTTTTAAATTGGTGGTATAAATGTAGGCCTAGCCTTGGGAGTTGCAGTCTATTGTACTACCAAATAGCTTTTTTTTAGTTTTAAATTGTTGCTGCCTATGAAATGTTCTACTGTATTTCACAGTACATGGTGTTTTGATTACTTACCTCACCCCCTTGGCCAGACAAACCCAGAACAGCTGACATTAAACCAACAATATATGTTTTGACACAGACTCTCTCTAATGTCAAATGCAAAATTTCAAACATTTGTATAAATATTTAGTATGTCTACCACCAGCTTTCCTGACAGCATCTAGACCGAGCTGGATACGACTCCAGAGGAGAAGTGAAAAGTTCAATCTAAACCTCCTTGTTCTTTAGAATTCTTATGAGAGCAGTGTGAAGATTGTCTATAGAATGGTTTTTCCACGCTGTGTTTTATGATAGAACCTGAATGTTTACAAGCATTAAGATTTGATGATCCTGGCCATTCTTTGTTCTCAAACAAATGGACTTGACCTGTTTCTTTTTCTAAAAACAGCGACCAAACAAAAAATACCAACATTCAAAGAAGAAAACATTCCCATCAGTCTAAAAATAGACCTAGACCTATGAAAGTTTGGACTTGAGATTACAAATAGTCTAGCTTTAGAATAGTATACTGTTTTATGTCATGCCCCTCCACAGATCATCTGGCCTAGTGGATGCTAAGGTATCAATATCCTGTTCGGGCCATAAAAAAAAAAACAAAGGAAAAGAAAAAGCAATGAAAGGCTCAAAAGTTCAAGGCTTATTTGTGAATACAAACAACAATTAAATTTATGCTGCAATTTTTGGCGCATAGCACAAACAATAGGTCTATCTTGGGTGTAAATACATGTATAAGCTTCTGTAACTTAACTGGTGTAATAACTTGAGACAAAAATGTAGAAGTAATAAAGCCTCAAAATCATGCCTACAATGTCAATAGACGTAAATGCTGCTAGCTGTGATTGTTTGCTTAGAGATATCTACTATCTTATCTGACTGTTGAGCTATATGTAGAACATTCCATTATTCTACAAGTCGGAGCTCTCTTACAAACCAGAAAATTAATGCAAGAGCATCTTTTATCAGACTAATTCTGTAAGGTAAAGGTGTTCTCTTTCTCAATATCAGTCAATCTCAATATAAGTATAATGGATTACAGTATTTGGACTATTTGGGGTACCAGTACTTATACATGTAATGGAAGTGTATGCAAAGACAGATCCTGTATCTTCCACTCATTTCACAGAACAAGAACTCATGGTAAAATGCTTGAATATGGAATGTTTGAATTTGAAGAGGATTTCATTTAAACTCATCATAGAAGCAATTTCACCACATGAATGGAAGGAAAGACTTTTGACTTGTTTGCTCTGAAAATGTTCCATCCACAGAGTCAAGTAAATTTCATATAGCACTACAAGTACATGGACTGTAGTGATATTGGCTGAATACACAGATCTGTACGTAAAATTCCTCCTCAACACGGTTCTCAAGTGTTAAAATTTGATCTATGTTTTTGCCAAATAAAAAAATTGATTTACTGGTAGTGGTTTGAGATATATTTATGGTACATCTGGTTTTTAAACTTGAGGCTTATTTCTTCTTAACAGACAATGCGTGGCGATAACTTGCTGAATTCTCTACAAAACTAGGCTTTCCTCTAAAACAAATTTATTGTATTTTCAATACAAAGTGGAAAGGTGGACCCTGGGGTGTACAATACAAAACGAAATTAGCAATTTTAGGATAGATAGACCCTGGACCAATGATAAGCTGTCCAACATTGTCATGTAGATGATCCCGAACCAATGAAAAGCTGTCTACATCGCCATGTTGGGGTAAGATTATAAAGATAAAGACAAAAGAAGCACAAAAACATGGCTGACCGACTCGGTTCGTCATTATTTTAAGCAAATCAAGATTTCTTACTAAACCATCACATTTCTTTTTAAAAAAAAAGTTTTTTTTGAAAAAGAAAGTGATTTTTTTTATTCTTTTGGTAAATGCTCACATGTTTGATCAAAACTGGAGAGATATTGAACATTGAAAGACGTCTACCTGTTCACACTCTTTGTGTTGACAGTTGGGGAAAGCATATGTCGATGGGCAAGTCAAGACTAGAACTCAAATCTAGTCCTCCTAACTTACGGTGAAACTCTGTTATTGTGAGAATGGGCGGACCAGGCATATGTTCTTGCTATTGCAGAGTTCTCATTATTCCCGAATGATGAATTTACGAGGAGAAATAAAAGAAAATAATCTAAACTTGTAACAGGCATCATAGGCCTATTATTATTAGGCGCCGCCTGAGAACACCAATGGCACCGTGCATACTCGAGTCAGATGAAGATGAGAGGTGGGAGGGTGCTTCACCACCCCCTCTTCAATTTCTTTGTTACCGGCCAGTACCAGATTAGCCCTACTGGTGGTAAATGGACAACGAGGAGAGGGTGAGGTGAGTGGTGAGAATTTTTTTTACCAGAAAGGAAAGAAAACCTCTCGTTATTACCGAGATGGTCATCCATGAGTTCTTTTTAAACCCAATCGTTCATTCTAAAGAGTAAGAAAATGTCTCATTTCCTTTGTTGTTATTAGTGGACTCCACTATTAGAGAGAGATTTCAAAGTGTGGTCTACATAATTTGATGATGTAGATTTAAAAACCGAAATACATTGGTTTGTTTGTTTTTGTTTTTGGTGTGTGTGGGTTTGTTTTTTTAAGGGAGATAACAGAGAAAAATACTCTGGTGTTACATTTAGATTTTGTTGATTTTAGTACATTTACAATTAAGTATTTGTACGTCTTACAGAATCTATGGCAGAAGTATGTTTCTGATCTAGAGTGATCACTGAATATTAAAAAAAAAAGAGAAAAAAGCCTCAATGTACATGTAGTGTAGTAAGGCTGAATTTTATTTGCATGGGATTATTATATTAATATGACACCGATACAGGTTCTAAATTACTACCAGATTCATGTGTGGAATTTTTTGCTGAATCAAAACAGAACTTTCCTCTTTTTGCCATCAATCATACAAATGATTATGGAATACACCACCTTTAACAACTACATCTACTGTCCTAAAGCTAAACTTAAATTTTCACTACAGTACAGATACAATAAACGTAAACTAAAAAATTTCTCTACTTGGGTCTACACATCTTGAAACCGACTAATTTCCACAAAGTCGGCTTCAGGGTTTATCTATTAGAACAGAATTTTCCTTGCAAAGTTTTAACATCCATCTTACAAATTATCAAAAATTATACAACAGACCACTTTTAAGAATATAGATTTCTTATGGTAACCTTAACCAAAACTTCCACTGTGTAGAAGCCAGCTCGAGGTCCACCTATCCTGAAACCTTGTTTTTTCACTACATAGACTGCGGGATCCACCTACATATAGGTGGCTTTTATATAGCGCTAAATCCACTGCAAGTGTTCCCTAGCACGCATATCCCCCTAGGGGTATACAGTAATGTGCAGCACATTTTTCACAACAATACCAGCCCATTGCTAGGTACTCATTTAACACCTGAGTCGAGTGAAGCAATTAGGGTAAAAAATTTTGCTTAAGAAAAACACAAGTAGTCACTGGTGGGAATCGAACCCAGTACCTCCAGCTCCCAAGTCGACGCCTTAACCATTGAGCCATCAAAAAGGAAAACATCAGGAAGGAGGGAGAAATTGACTCTTCACATCTGGGGTTAGAATTGACAAACATCTATTTCGGCATTACCTCCCTTGACATACTAACCGCTAGTATCTACCTCTTCATTCCCTTATCCACCTCTACCCCGTTTTGCAAAACAAAAAAATTGTTGGATTAAGTCCAAACTTTAACAAACCCATTTTCAAAGAGCCCTTAAACTAATTTTTAGTACTTTTTAAGGACTTTGACCCAAAATTTCAGAATTAACGACTTTTTAAGGCCTTAATTTCATTTCTTTAAAAATTAAGGACTTTACGGACTTTTAAGGACCTGTGTGAACCCTGATTACAATGATTAAATGGACAGCAGCAGAACCATCAACACTTTTATGTAAAATGCAAAAATGAAGTCTTTATTAAACAAATAAATATCAATAAGTATCTTTTTGAAACATAAAATCTGGAAATAAAATTAAACAAAATCAATTGACATGAAAGTTCATGACAGCAATTTTAAGTTTAAGAACAGCTTAGTCTTTAACTTTAGCTCTTTTAAATAAAAATAAAGTTTTTAAGGTATATGAAAAAGATTTTTTTTTGACTGATAATTTGCAAATAACGTCAAACAAAATTAACTGACATGAAAGATCATGACAGCAATTTTAAGAACAGCTTTGTCCCTTCCACTCCTGTAAACAATAATTAAATCTGTAATGAATGTAGATAGGAAGTTTTAACACGATAAAGATAGAAAATAAGATTATTTTTTTTCAACTGACAAACATGAAAATAAAGTCAAATAAAATCAATTGACATTTAAGTGAAAGATCATGACAGTAATTCTAAACACAGCGGTAGTCAGGCTTTAACTCCTCTATACATGTACATGTAAACCATGTCGCAAAATAAAATATCTAATGTAAATAGTCATTTTTGACACAACAAAGATAATATTTGTTTTGTCTTTCTTTAACTGATAAAAATCTGATTAAAAAAAAATTATGTCAAAGAAAATTAATTGACAGGAAAGTTCTTGGCAGCTATCTAGAGAACAGCTCAGTCTTGAACTTCAGTATACCAAAATTCAATAAACAATGTGAATATATGACTTTTTAAAAATATAATAGACAGAAAATACTTTCTTTCCTCACTGATAAAAATGTGAAGAGAATGTCAAGCAAATCAAATGACAATGACAGGCAACATGTGAATACTAAGCAATCCTTACAAGCAACCAACTGGCCCATCCAAACATCAAACATATTAAGGCTGTTCCTGTTTACATGTAGATGTAGTATGTAAGATGTTTTTCCTATGGATGTGCTTTCAAATTTTATTTTTTTTAAGCACACACTACATTCTACCCCTAAATCTGGCTTTTCTTTTTGTCAATTATTTGTCATTATTTCTATTACTTTTGTTAAAGACAGCAAAATATATTAATCTCCGCCTGAGGTTAAGAGTATTAAGAGACAATGGCAAGACCTTGCACATGAAAATAAATTCAGAATGTCAGAATTAGAAAGGGGCCGAGGGTGTGGTGATTCTGAAAATTTCCATCAAATCAATGCAATAATAAAACAATTAAATAAGATAAACTGTCGTAAATTGTAACGTGAACAATTCATAAAAAAGACGGTAGGAGCAGGATACGAGGTATCCCCTAAACAATGCCTTTATGATGTCATATACTCACACTCAAAACTTACACAATAAAGACCAGTGTTCAAGTAGAACATCTCCCC
>JAOYNN010238864.1:0-10517 GCA_025770095.1 Goniobranchus kuniei
AGATCTAGACCTGTTTAAGCCTACATTGTAATACATGACATGCAGTGAAGATGATCTCTACAGATATTTATGACTTAAAATTTAAGTCTCAAGCGGATTTTTAATATGGAATCTACCTATGTTATCAGTCTGTCCGATCAGTGTTTTACAACAATAACAACAAAAAAGTAGCCAAGTCCTTTCGAGTGAATTGGCTGATTGGGCCGGAGCTCATCCCAGTTTCAATAGCATGAAGCAGACAGTGACAGACTTTAGCTATCATTCACTGAATAGGATTCTAGTATATTGCAGCGTACTTTTCTCGCTAACAAGCTGTGCACAGTTTTAGATGGGTCAAGTGAAGCAACGGGAGTAAATTTTCTTTCTTAAAGGATAAACTCGTGGGTCTGTAGTGAGAATCGAACCTGCCGCCTTTGATTCGCAGGCCAATACTTTACCTCTGAGCCACCGCACTCTGTATTTTATTCATGAAAGGTTTTGACTATAATAGCATGAATGGGTTTTTTTTTCCTATACGATATGATGTAGTGGTATATAAAATGTTGTATGAGGAGTCTGTGTGTTGCTTGGTGAAACAATTTCTCGTTGAATGCCTCCTTTCAGATGAAATTGAGATCACCTCTGACCACGACTCTGAGCCAGAAGAAGCGGAACGATATGTCCCAGTCATGGTGGACCTGGCAGAGGCCTTCGTACCTGTGTAGAGAGAGCCACCAACGCCTGCGCCTTCAGAAACAACACCGACTGCTGCACCAGCACAAAAGAAGCCACCATGCAATTGTAAGCTGAATGATGGAAAGCCATGCACACTAATTTTCAATAGTTGTCCTGTCAAAGCTTGCTTGTGGTCTCCATCTCGACAGTGAAACTCGTTCTACGAAGCGCTCAGAGCAAACGGAAAGAAAGGCGTCAAGGGCTGATCACTACCATCATGGCCATAGAATCTGCCGTGACTTAATGTCATTCATTCAATCAGCCAGGACAAACTCACAGCACTCATCAAGCACTACAAAGCCTCTGATGTGGAGGCTCGAGTTCACAAGAACACCAAGAAGCGACCGCAGAATGCTTTAAAGTACGAGGACACCCGAAAAGTCATTGACTTCATCCTGAACTATGCCGAGGTCCATGGCATCCAACGGCCCGGTCGCACACCTAAGCATTGGATCACTTACTGCAAGCTTTTGCCGACAACTGCACAAAAGCATCCGTGTATTTAGAATACGCAACATCAGCTTCACTTAGTGGCCATCGTGTTGTAAAGCTGAGAACATTTCGTCAACTGTGGCAAACTATCCTTCCTTTTGTTTGCACTATGCCTCCAGCCAGTGACCTGTGCTGGGTTTGCCAACAAGGTGCATCTCAGATTGCTAGGACGGCAAATAGACTAGACCAGCAGAAGAGCGAATCCATTAGTAAATTTGAGGAACATCTTCAAAGCGTCCAGAAGGAGCGTAAGTTCTATCAGGAAATCTGTGCAGAGGTGAAAGCTAATCTACCTGAAAACATGGAGTGTGGACGACACCCTTATTGCTTGTTTAAGGGAAAGAACCATGTTTCGTTCGATTGTGCTCAGCAAGTCCACTTCCCCTTCAATCCTCTTCAGCCGGGACCCCTCTTCTTTAAGACTCCCCGAAAGTGTGGCCTGTTTGGAGTGAATTGTGAGAGCGTAGGAAAACAAGTGAATTTTGTAATTGATGAAGCACATTGCTGTGGAAAGGGAGCCAATGTTGTCGTCTCCTACCTTCATCACTACCTGGAAAAGTATAGTTTTGGGGAGACTGATTTATATCTGCATGCAGACAACTGCTGTGGACAGAACAAAAATTCTACAATGGTTATGTACCTGATGTGGCGATGTGTGACAGGGAGAAATGAAAAGATCCGACTAAGTTTCCTCATCAGCGGTCACACCAAATTTAGTCCGGATGGTGGCTTTGGCCTTATAAAGAGGAAGTACAGGAAAACCAAGATTGACTGCCTGCAAGACGTATCAAGAAGTGATCAACTCCCCATCTGTGATGAATGAAGCGGTCTTGGTTGGAACTGAAAATGGGGACACTGTCATCCACACTTTCGACTGGACGAGCTACCTTTCTCTGTTCTTCAAGAAGGTGAAAGACATTAAGAAGTATCATCACTTTCTGATTGACTCTTCACCAGACCTTATATGTAAGAAAGGAGTAGATGCTGAAGAAGAAACCCAAAAGCTCCTCATCCATCCACTCCCAGCAGGACTGCCAACTACTATTCCTGCAAACGGACTTACAAGTAAACGTCAGTGGTATCTTTTTAAAGAAATCTGACCTTTTGTGGATGTAAAGTACCAGGATGTAGTTACACCTAGGCCTCTGGTTGCTCAGGAAGAGGAAACTGATAGTGAGGAAGAAGCTCCAGCAAAGCCCCCACCGCCATCAAAGAAACATCGAAGAGACAACCCTCAACCATCGCGGGGACATGGACGTGGATACAACCGTGGTAAAGGACAGCATAGGCAGTGAGACGGAGTAAGGTAGGACATTTACTTTTTAAAAATATCTTTTCTCATCATTCTCTCCTTTCTCTTGCACTCACAATACATCAATGTCCTGTTTAAACTGTTGACTAACCCAAACTAACACCTTTATGGCTTAACAACGATTATTTTGTCAACCTTCAACTTTAACTGCGATTTTCTCAAATTGTACTTTTTCCGACACGTGAACTTAAAATTGTCATAACTCAGCTTGTAGTAGAGATAATTAGATGAAATAAAAAGCAAAATACCCAGAAAGATGTGTACAATCAAGAAATGTAAAAATCCTAATTTTGAAAAATTTACCATTGTGACTGATTTTCCTGCCCCGCCACACGAATGATTAGCTGGAAAGAACAAATTCACCAATCAGTACACCTTACTGCAACAAATCATAAAACTTAAGACAATGAGGGCCTCTGTGTCCCCTTGTGTTCGTGGGTGCCTGTTCTATTGTAATCTCGCATCAACATCAGCATAAGCATTATGCTTGTGCCATTTTTATTTCTGCCTCATACTGGCAGGGCTAAGCTCTACACCTTTATTCACATACTTGGGTAGCACTTAATATGCTTTGATAAGGTTCACCAGTTGACCAAGGTCTAATCAGCATGAGAACATCTTTTGACTTTATTCCTGGTGTAATGTCAACTTTGACACCCCAAACACTCATTTGACAAAGTCACTAATCAGGTGTGCTCTCTTGTGGGGAAATATGTCCTCAATCTTCTGGTTTTGTCATGTACAGTGAAAAAGACTGGCTTATAAGTGAAGTTGTGGTCTGAAAAGTGAGATTGAATCGCGACGTAAGGCAGTAATAATAATGGGCTACAACTAGGCCTATACGTGTGAGGCGGTAATGATAGTGGGCTACAACCAGGCTTACACATGTAGGGCCTATTTATGTGCTTATTGCCTTTCAGGCGCACGTGAGCATAGTGAGAGCTTTTTTAAATTTTTAGTCACCAACTAATGGTCTCTTTCAGACAACTGAGACAGGGAAAAGACTGCTTGCACTGGTTGAGCAGCAGGCAGATGGTTCGAGGAATCTGTGAATAGGTTTGAGTTTTGCTTGAAAAGATTTAAAGAAAATATAGGAAATTATTTGGGACATTGCAGTTTGTTGGAGGGATCTGTGAATTCGATGAAAGTCTGTCTTTTGGGAGTGTGCTGCACTGTTGTAGTTTTGCAGTACCATCTGGATAAATAATTCATGTTGGAAAATGACTGTTCCAGTCGACTACATCAAAACAGAGAATCAAAATTTGGCCTTTTGTTTAAGATCATGAAGCCAGCCTCTGAAATCTTTTTTTTTTTTTTCTTTTTTTGTCAATAAATTATATCTTTCTTTTTATGTGCATTGTTTTGGGTTTTTGTTAATTTTTTTGTACGGATGTTTTTTGTTTCAAAATAATATGACTACTGTATCAATGTAGTTTCCAACTCACTTCCAAATCAAATGATTATTTTACAGTTCTTTGAAGTTCCTTATGATTCCCAGATGAATCGAACCAAGAACAGAGTGCTTGTAAAAGGTTTTCTGAGGTTGGTGTTCATTGCTTTTATTTTTCTTGCTTTTTTTTTTGTTGAGGTCTCCCAGCATCCAACAACTGTGTGGTTTTGACCTCGTCAGATCAATAACTCTTCAAAAAGCTTCACATTTTTTGGTTCATCATTTTCAATTTTTATTTCAAACATAATGGAAATAAAGTGAATGAAAGGTTATCTTTTCACAGATCCTTTTATGGTTATTATTTTTAAATCTGCATTAGTCAGCTTGAAGAATTTTAAAAGTTCGTCCTCACAAATATGTTCAGTGCACATTTGTCGGCCTTGGTCTCTGTGTTTTTGTGGATGTGGTATAGAAAATGGCTATGAATTCACAATTATAAAAGGTATTATTTTGAAGCATCATATAGGCGTTCTTGGCATACCATTATTTGTGTAAGTTTGACAAAGTATTGTCATCCCAAAAGTAAATGAAAAGTAAGATGTTTAGGAGAGAATGTGGGTAGTATATGTATCATAAGGTAGGTGCACAGACTTGATTTTGTTTGCCCATCCCATGATCTTGCTTCTTCTGAATTCATCTGTATTATTTTTCAAGTATTCGTGTTTTTTATTTCTTCTGTACTTTTGTGAATAATGTTTAGTAAAATGATAGTGAGGAATAGGCAAACTGAACGAGGAATTGTAATCGTTGGCCACATGATAAAAAAACTTAAGATTAGTGGATGATAAAGTCTTGATAGCAGAAAGTGAAGAACAGTTACAAGACCATATGATGCAGTGGAGACAAAAATCAAGATAAAGGAACTCAATAAGAAAATAGAGGCAATGACCATAAACAGAAAACCTCAAATACCCACACACAAAATAAAAATACACCATAAACAACTGGCAAGTTGACAAAATTAAATACTTAGGCGCAGTGTTATACCTTGGATGGTGGGAGCGATGTGGAAATAAAGTCAAGAATCACACAGGCAAAAGTTCAAAAGTTGGAAACAATTCTGACGTATAAGAATCTATTAATACAAACAAGAATGAGAGTGCTTCAGTGCTCCAGGGTTCCTATCTTCTTGCATGCAAGTAAAACTTGGATAATCAACAGAGGATAAAAGATATATTAAAAGCAGCGGAGATATGGTTCTTCAGAAGAATACGCAAAGTGTCTCTCACAAAAGAGAAACCAATGAAAACATTCTGATGCGTTACAACTGGAAACAAGGAGGACCTTAGTCAACAAAAATTTTGTTAAAAAGACAGAACATTTTTCAGCTATATAATTAGAAGAGAGAAAATGGAACGTCGAGTTACAACAGGAAAATTAAATGGAAAGAGGAGTGGAGGCTCTCAAAGAGAAAAATGCTGGAATGAATGGCACAGTAGATGGGAGTAGAGAATGTCAACATCATGATAAAACAACTTCTGATGGAGAAGTGTGGAAGCATATGATTGTCAAACCTTATCAGTAATACCGGTATTTGCAAAACACCTGATGAATATGATAATGAATTTCAAAAGGTTCAAATTTGCAATGAATGGAAAATTGTGTTCATAATTTGTTTTAATTTTCTTTAGTTTTTGACCTACTGAATACTGCCATTCTCTTTTCAGCCCTCTGCATGCAGTGTCATTTGCCATAGTTTCAAGCTGTACTGGCTTGGCTATGCTTATGTATGGAGTGAACATGACGGTTGCAGCTCTTGGGGCTTTCAACCTTGGATTGTATACATTAGTCTACACACCTTTAAAACGCCTGAGTATAGTCAATACTTGGGTTGGGTCAGTTGTTGGAGCTATACCTCCAATGATGGGATGGGCTGCTTGCACTGGTGGCCTTGAATCAGGTGTGTATTTAAGATTAATATTTACTTTGTAAGAAATGCAGATTTAAAGCACTCCCCCATATATATTAATGTACTCCCCAAACATTTTACTCACTGCTTTGCTAAGTTAATTTGGATCAGCCTGTCATTTTCTCGAAATAAAGTTCTAACTTTCTTAAACTTTTGAATTTTTAAGTAAACAGAAAAAACACTTGTAGTATCATACGTTCAGTATTATAAGCTGCAACTTTTTTCCCTGCCTATCAACTGTGTGACTTGTACAGTAATACTAGAATTTTTTTCATTGATATGATTCAACTTTCCCGTCTGCTTGAGAGTTCACTTGATAAATCTATTTTTGTTTGCATGTTTGACTCAGATCTATTTTTGACTGAGTGTGACTGAGTTATTGATTAGTCTAACTTACAAGCATATAGCGATACATAAACACCTTGGTTTCATTCTCATTTTTTAGTCGACTGTCGTTTGTTAAAGACGTAGATCTACATATATCGATCGTGTCGTTCTCTAAGCATGCAACTGCTTTTTGAAATATTTTTCAGGACACAACGAAACCATTTTCTCTCGAGCTGTAAGCGGGCTATCAAAAACTGTTAAATACACAAACTTACCAATGTGAATTGTTATGTCCTGATGATTACTTTAATTTAAACAAAAATTAGTGTTCAATTACGATTAATTTAAACCAAAATTACTGCTTAATTACATAATTACACCCATGAAGGTAGGTGTATGTCTCTCAATCTGTCTCTGTCTGTCTGTCTGTCTGTCTGTCTGTCTCTCATATTATGTCATCCATTCATTGATTTGGTAATTTTATACAGAAGATCCAGCCAGGACTTGTCTATCCATTAAATCAAGTCAAGGGCAGGCTGTTTTCTGTTAAATCTATAATGTTTTAAGTCTAAATTTACAACCTACATCTGCGTAGATCTAGATCTGGATTGACAACTTGATCTGCTTAGATCTAAATTGACAGCGTGGATTTGCTTAAATCTAGAATCTAGATTGGTGGCCTGGATCTGCTTAGATCTAGATTCTAGATCTATATTGGTGTTCTGGATTTGCTTGGATCTAGATTTGCGCCTTTTAGTGCCGTTATCAAGCACGATGGATAACCGCTCCAAAAGTAGAAAAAAAATGAGCAATCAGCTTGTCATCATTTTTGGTTGGAAATCAGAGCAGACGAAAATTTAGCACGTACACGTTTCTAGCACAATGCCATCGATATGTACTTCAAGATGTGACAAGAATGCCAGAGTTGAAACGCAAAGCATGTCATGTAGCCTGCACACTGAAGGCAATTTGACTTAATCACTTATAAAGGGAACATAGCAGCATTCCATGAGCTCGGCATCAATGAGAGTTAGGGTGCCGACAATGGAGATCACAGTGAGGTGAGCTTATGCAATGTAGAAGGTTGACCAAAGCTTTCCAAGGCATGTCATGCAAATTGGTCCGTGTTGGATTGTGACCTGGAAGGCTGGGTCAACATACAACCCGCTGATGTCAATAAGAAAGGTGAAGTGTTCGTCACCGTGAAAACAACAGGCCATGATGGTGCATCCTATTTGTTGGTGTGGCTTGTATGAGGATTTTTTAGATTTTTTTTTCCAATTTAGGGGCTGCGGCTTATAATCCGAAATTTACAGTAGTGTGAATGAAAGTTTTCAATTGGGAAAATTTGAATGAGTAATTTGTAAAAGTAACAAGCCTATCCCATTAATGCATTCTTTGTAAAATTAGTGACCTGCACTAAAGTCATTTTATCAAAATCTGTTTCTGCCTTAGAAATTGTTGAAATTGATTTAGACAGAAATAATTGTTCTGCCCTCTATTTCAAGAATCTGCATAATATATTTCTATCCATCACAGGTGCTTGGCTATTAGGAGGAATTCTGTTTTCATGGCAATTCCCACACTTCAATGCCCTTAGCTGGAATCTTCGTCCAGATTATTCAAGAGCTGGGTACCGCATGATGTCTGTAGTTGATCCTTCCTTGTGTCAGCGGGTAGCTTTTAGACACTGCCTCCTTTTGACTGGTATGTGTTTTGCTGCTCCCTGCCTTGGTGTGACAGCTTGGACTTTTGCCGTCGACTCTGCCCCTCTTAATTTTTATCTTTCATATCTTGGCTGGAAATTTTATCGCAAAGGTGATAGTAATTCTTCAAGAAAATTGTTCAGATTTACCCTTATTCATATACCAGCGCTTCTTCTGCTGATGGGTATCAGTAAAGCAAAATTTGGGGGCAGAGACAGTAGTATTGAAGGTGAAAATTTAAAACAAGAAGCTGTTTTATTGACTTCATAATACTCTGTTTCATAGTGGAGAGTGTATTCTTAATGAGATCTTTATCTTTAAGATATTGAATGAAGTTATGCAAAACTTGTCTATTAGTAGACCTTTTG
Source organism: Goniobranchus kuniei (assembly GCA_025770095.1). Lineage (NCBI taxonomy): Eukaryota > Metazoa > Mollusca > Gastropoda > Nudibranchia > Chromodorididae > Goniobranchus > Goniobranchus kuniei. The sequence goes on from JAOYNN010238864.1 coordinate 8,279, forward strand.
AAAAAATAGTCACTATGTTGGAAAATGTCTGTACAAGTTGTAACGCAAGTATTGGATTTATTGTAGTTAGGCCCTGCCTACAATAGAGTAGACTTATAAAAGACTGTAATGACTTTTAATTCCTTTTCATAACGATTGTATTCTCTACAGTCGATTTTGAACCAAATTGTTCAAAGTGTCCAATACAATGTAAAGTTCATATTATTTTAACTGTTCAATTCTCATTGTATTCTGCTGAACATTGGCATATTATAGCCCAAACAACAGGCTCTTTCTGCTGATTAACTTTAGTCTAATTGTAAAGGTATAATATTCAGATCTAGAGAGCCAATCTAAAAGTATAGCCAAAACCTTAAACCCTCAATAATCCCAGATCAGACAAAAGGGAACAGTAAGTCTGAAGTTTCATTTGTCACAGGGACAGTGGATTAAGAGAGGATTTTTTCACTGTTAGCTCTCATTAATGATAAATAATAATTTTTTTGACAAATGACATTGACGTTTGAATGTACCAGTTGTTGTTGAGTCACTAGTCATTAAAGTGGGTCCAGTAGGTATGAAGTATCCATTACACTTAAATGATCAAATGTGCTGATAAGAGAATATTCAATGATAAATGTTTTTGCTTGTTCATTTTAAGTGTCATATGATGAACACAAATTAAAGAAACAGTTGAGACTTATCTGATTTTGACGTTCTGTCGTCAGGAATGGAGTGGTAATATGAGAGAACATGCTGCTTCAATTCAGCCACACTCGTAGATTGCGCTACAGACAGTTGCTATTCATCAAACAAAATTTAAGTTTTCAGGGAGTAATATGCCCCATATTACCACTCCATTCCTGATGACAGAACGTCAAAATCTGGAACAATCTTCAACTTACAGGTAAGTCTCGACTGTTTCTTTAATTTTAACTTATCTGCCGTCAGCAACTCCGGTAATATGAGACATTTAGAGCAACAACTGTCTTTTGCGCCAACAAATCTGAAGATAAATGAAAAACGGCATAATGCACTAATACATTATTGAAGAAAGCAATATCTTTATGTAAAGGTATTCATCTTGAATTTTATGATGATTAAAAATTTGCACCTGCTTATTTCACTTGTCAATTATTATTGCTGACAGCAGGAATGTATATATAAGATAATATGTTTTATATGATGATGAAACAATAGCATGCTAATATGTTTGATATACACTGAGGTGAAAAGCTATTCATTACATTTTACAAAATTGTTAAGAATACCTTGACCAAAGTTGGATGTAATTTCTTTGAGGTAAAACTTTGTGAAAGTATTCTCTTTAGACCAGTGGTTTTCAACCTTTTCCCTTCCGCGACCCCTTAGCCAAAAAGTTCATCAGTTTGCGACCCCTCCCCTCAGCTACTATGCCTACAGTTTAAGGTTGAAAACCACTGCTTTAGACCATCCCGCTGCAGCCAATATGGCTTGTAAAGGAACACCAGCACTGACAGCACTGGATGTGTACTTGCAGTTCTAGTGCTATGAGCCGAAAAAATATCAATGTCTACCCCTGCAATCTGTTAAACAGTTTTGATCCATCGACCCACTGTGTCTCTACTTCTGGGTTTGTGGGGTATTTGATAACTTATAAGCAGCTGGGTCAATGAACAATTTTGTCTGAAATCTTCAGTTCTAAAGATAAAAAGATAAAGATTGCATTTATATAGTGCTTTTCACCGTTCTATGAATAATCTCAAAAGCGCTTTACAATACTCTATCCCCTTGCAGGCATACCCGCTGGGGAGTATACAGTAAAGTGCAGCCATTTGCGCAACAATAGCAGCCTATTGCTAGGTACTCATTTAACACCTGAGTCAAGTGAAGCAATTAGGGTAAAATTTCTTGCTTAAGGAAAGAAAAACACAAGTAGTCGCTGGCGGGAGTCGAACCCGGGACCTCCGAGTCCCAAGCCGCCGCCTTTACCATTGAGCCATCTGTGCCCCCAAAGTTCTAGAAATATATTCCCTGAAAAGACTGACAACACATAAATGTTCATCTTCTTTGAAGGCCATTTATTCTATGGGCTGCTTGTGTTTCCTTGCTGACATTTTGTATGCTTTTCTTTTACCTTGAAGTTAAAATGGGATGCAATTGTCCTATCAATCCTAGCTTAATTGGTTTTTAAATATACAACTTTTGTGACCTTACATAGGCCACATTGAAATGAAATTTAATATTTAATATGCCTGTACAAAACTGTTCCATTTGCTTC